>JABMCL010003486.1:657500-895000 GCA_018857735.1 Alviniconcha marisindica
CTTTTACTGACAAACTGGATGAGAAATTCAGTGAAAACTGCTGTCCATGTTCTTTGACTCTCTCTCTCTCTCTCTCTCTCTCTCTCTCTCTCTCTCTCTCTCTCTCTCTCTCTCTCTCTCTCTCTCTCTCTCTCTCTCTCTCTCTCTCTCTCTCTCTCTCTCTCTCTCCATACGGGCTCCGTGATGTTTCCTCGATCGGGTTCCCATTTAACGTTCCGTCATCAGCCCTGCGTCATATGACTTCGGAAAATATAGACTGTTTTTCAACGCCCAGCCATCCCGTGATAGGTCACATCAGGGCGAAACATAGGTCTTGTATAAGAAAGAATATCAAATATTATACTCCTCCCTCCAACCCCACCACCCCACCAACCCCATCTCACCCCCACCGCTACGCCCAAAAGAAGAAGAAGAAGAAGTAACAACGACTTCAAGACAACCAGAAGTCTACTGCAAATCGACCGTCAGCTTCGCGATTTTCAAGCATCTATTGTTACTGACAAACTGGATGAGAACTCAAATGAAAACTGTCGTCTACGTTGAGACCCTGATGCTTCCTCGGTTAGTTCCCATTTAACTCCCGGAAGTGTGTCACGTACATTACCTGCCTGCGATAGCTGAGTGGACACTGAGATATCACTTCCTTCGGTCACTGAGCTGTCGTTGCGAAAGAATTTGCTCTGTGATACTGTCGGTTCTTCAGTTGATTGACACTCACAACCGCGATAAAACAGCAGTCGGTGTATCAGACTGCTTGTTGTGCAAACTTATCCATCAGTTCTGAGGCCTGAGATATTTGGTGACGCTATTTGACTGTCTTGGGGCCAGCGGAACTAGACTGCTTTTCGTCGGCTTGATCTCTGGGTCGCAGTGTGGGTGGGTGTGTTAGGGTATGGATGGATGGTTGTCAGTGCGTGTGTGTGTGTGTGTGTGTGTGTGTGTGTGTGTGTGTGTGTGTGTGTGTGTGTGTGTGTGTGTGTGTGTGTGTGTGTGTGACAGTGTGGGTGGGTTTGAGTGGGAGTGTCAGTGTGTATGGATGGGTGGGTGTCAGTGTGGGTCGCTGTGGTGGGCCAAAGTGTGTAAGTATGCACGTGCGCGTCAGCTGATGATGGCGCAAGCAGAGGCAGTCTCTGATCCAAGTCACTTTGAAGTTTAAGGCTCAAATGTCCGATAGTTGTCTGCGTAAAATCATAGCTAATATGCACTGTAGCAAGTGTGTGATCATGTCAGTGTCGGAACAAACAGACTTCCTGCTGTCAAATCCGGTACGTCACAAGGACCGGCTGCAGGGGTCAAAGGCCAAAGGCCCGACAGGAAGTCCGGTCTGATTCAGGCAGTCTGAATGCCACAGCTGATGATGATGCAAGGAGAGGCAGTCGACCTCTGATCTGCCAAGACATTCGAAATTTAAGGTTCAAATGCCTGATAGTTCTCTGCGTAAAATGACAGTTAAATTGTGTGTGTGTGGGGGGGGGGGGCACACCTTCCCACGCCTACAGTGCCGGTCAGAATTCGGTTGCTGACCTTCTCCTGGCATCTGACCCAGCTCTGCTGGTCAGTGCGCCTGCACTAGCTCTGGTTGCCGGGGCAACGAATCTATCCAAGATGGCGGCGCAGTGCTTTCTGTTTCATTCATTTGTACCATTCATGCCGCGTTCCAAGACACAAATTGACACTACTGACACATCCTCTCCCCCCAGTCTGTCAGTAGGATCATTAGCTTGCCTCTGGCATGCAGGGTTGTTTGACACCAGACTAATCACAGCCAGGGGACTGGTTATAAATCAGGGCCATGTGGAAAGGGACAGTAGAGGGCCTCCAGTTTTCCAAACAATACCCCCCTTATCTCCTATCTCCCACTTTAGATGGCTGGTCCTGGAGGTCCAGGGTTGGGCCAAAGGGTTCTCCTTCCTGATAAACTAAACAGTTCTGCAGAAGTTTGTCCTGGCTTTAGTGAATGGTGCCTGATATGTGAGGGGGGTGGGGCTCTGTGGGCTGCATGTCACAGGTGGTGTAGTTAGCAAAGAGAGGAACAGTGTTCCCCATTCTGTTTCAAGCTGTCCGGCTTTGAGGTAGCATGAGTAGACCATTAATACTGTGTTCCAGGGGCCCTACGTTAGAGATGTTTTCTTTAGTTTTTGTGTTTATTCTTTTGAATTTCTTACGGTAAGTTCAAAGATGAGTTCTGACAGTTCAGGATTTCAGACAAATCACCAAGACAGTTTAACTGGACTTTGCAGAAATTGTGGGGAGAGGGCAAGGAGGAAATATGAAAAGACAATTCCAAACTGTGAGTTGATTACAAAAGAGACATTATTCAAGTGCACTGACTGAACAGTAATGGAGATGACACTGATAAGCATCCCACAAGAATGTGTAACACATGTTACACAGTGATGAAAAAATCACTCAGGACAAAAGATGTGAATATACTGGACAATGCTTCTCAGCGGGTGACGACAGACTCATTTTGGTCACTTCCTACTGAACAGAGCTGCAGTGTGTGCACTCACTATGTGGCACAGGACAAAGGCGGAAGGCCAGCCAAGGACAGGTGGTTAAAAAAGCGACAGCGCGAAGCCTCTGCATCTTTTGACCCACCTGGCTGTTCAACGCCTCAAAAAACAAACCGTGTTAGTTACAGATGCTCAAACATCTCCATTCCAATTAAAAACGTTGCCAATTCTCCAGTATGCAGATGCTATGGACCTGACAGAAAGATCTGGTTTTGTTGATTGCCAAACATCTCCAGTCAAACAGTTGCAATCTGAAAGCGTCAGTGACACTCTTGGTAAAGGAAAGGAAGAATATTGTCTGACTTGGAAGAGAAGCTAATTGCCACCAGCCTCCTACGAAGCAAACATAATTCATCAGCAGACAAACATATTGTGTCTTATAAAACTGGAGGCCTACCACCAACATACATGCGAATTTCAAAGTCTCGTAAATCCATTTCAAGATTTTGTGTTGACTTGATTGTTGTTTATGTTAAATTCTCAGGGAATGAGACAACCAGATAAAGTTTACCTAGCTATATTGGCTTTTCGAACCTTTGTGCCTTCTAATCCCTTCTTTTGTCTGCTTATGACATGCTTGTGACTTACGTTTTTGATTCAATAATATTTGGAACTTTCATTCTCCACTTGAATTCGAGTTGAAAGAGAGGTGGAGAGAGTGAGTGAGTGGTGTGTGTGTGTTGTGTGTGTGTGTGTTGTGTGTGTGTGTGTGTGTGGTGTGGTGTGTGTGTGTGTGTGTGTGTGTGTGTGTTGTGTGTGTGTGTGGGTGTGGGTGTGTGTGTGTGTGGTGTTGTGTGTGTGTGTGTGTGTGTGTGTGTGTGTGTGTGTGTGTGTGTGTGTGTGTGTGTGTGTGGTGGATCACTTCCTGATACTGATAGTCATGACTGAGATGCCACGTGCAAGTAATTAACCGACATCATAATGAAGAAGACACCGTTTCAGTTTCCCAGTTGCGAGTGAAATGGAAGGTCGAATTTCCGACAGTTCTACCTCGATTTAAAATAAAAGCAATCTTGGTGTTTCAAGTAAATGTTTTAACTGAAACGTGCAAGTAATTAACGCAGACATGTTTTTTTTTTTAAAAAAAATTTTTAACCCTAAACCGGGGCAGCGTTTCTTATTTTTTTGGCATTCGTCCACAAAAAAAATCGCGCCTCGATGAACGGAATTGTAAATTTCCCTTCACCACAAAATTTAAACAATAAAAACTTGCTGAAAGTAAATTTTTAAAGAAATTATTTTGGAAAATATTGTTTCAACGGTCATTTTTGTGCCAGTTTAAAGAAATTTTCATCATCCCTCCAAACAGACCAGAATTTTTTTAAATCTCACTTCTACAAGTTCTTGAATTTCTGATCACAATCTACGAGCTACAACTTTGTTAACTGTTTGTTTATGAGTATATTTTGAACTGTGAGTCAGACTTCTACTTCTGTCCTTTTTCATTAATTATTTATTTGTATTTGATTCTGGTATGTTCAGCATGGTTGGCTTGATGATAGTGTCAAGTTACTACTTATGAGCTGATTCACCTTTATTACACTGTGTACTTGTGTATGTGCCAGTGTGGCTGTGTGCACTTTCATGTATGTTTGTTAGCTGTGTATGTGGGGGGCGGGGGGGGGGGGAGTGAGGTGAGACATTGTTATGTATTCATATTAAGTACATATTTTTTCTTTTTTTTTTTCTTTAGAAAATTAGATGTGTCAAAGAGGAAATAAATTCTGATATATATATATCTATAGTTGTGAACAAGAGTGAGACAGAGAAAACGTCATACGGTATTCATATTAAGTGCAGTTTAAAAAAATTAAAAAATTGTAGTTGTGTTAAAGAAAAATTAAATTATTTTTCACACACACACACACACACACAAACACACACACACACACACACACACACACACACCAACAACACAACACACACACACACACACACACACACACACACACACATGATAGGTGCGAGAGTTGCTAACTTTGGTGTTGTCATACGGACCCATATTCAAGGTGAGAAAATGTGTCAATGTGGAATCTGTCAACACAAAATACTGCATTCACTGTTGTTGAGCGCGGCGCCCGCACACACACACACAACACACACACACACACACACACACACACACACACACACCACACACACACACACAACACACACAAAACAACACACACACACACATGATAGGTGCGAGAGTTGCTAACTTTGGTGTTGTTCCCGGCACCCAGCTAAATTCCCCAGGATGAGAAAACTGTGTCAATGTGGAATCATGTCAACACATAATATAGCTGCATGTCAGTGCCTGTTGTATGGCCCACACAAAACACACACACACACACACACACACACACACACACACACACACACACACACACACACACACACACACACACACACACAGTGAAATAAACAAACAAACAAAAAACAAACTTTGCCGCCAACGCGGCGAATTCAAACTAACTTCGCCTTTGTATCTTCATTTTAGACGATAGAGGCACTTAGTGGCAGAGACACTACAATACACACACACACACCACACACACACACACACACACACACACACACACACACACACACACACACACACACACACACCACACACACACACACACACACACACACACACACACACACACACAACAAACCAAATGAGTGTAGTGTCTCTGTAGAGAGAGAAAACAACTGAAACCAGATCGAGGAGCAGAGCGCTCCTGCAGTCGAAGGGACTGAAACGTAAATTGTCTCCCTTGTGCGTTGTCTCTCTGGAGAGATTGAGAATCGGTTGTTGTTGTTTCTGTGTGTGTTTTTTCTTGAAGTTATGCCCGGTCAACCATGATTATTATATCTGCGCGAATATAGCCGAGAGGGGGGGATTCACCAAATACCAAAGGCGTAGAAATGGCAAACGTTAACATCTGAAAAGTGAAATTTATAGGTCTTCATATTTGATCACGTATTGATCATGAATGAACACACACACTACACACTGACCGGTAAAGCCGAAACACACGCATGAGACCAAAGTTAAGCGAACAACTCTAAAGTGTGGTTCCTGCTTTGGCTTAGTTAACTTTAGTCCAGCTCTGGAACCGTGGTCGCTGGGTTTGTATATATACAACCGGCAATGTGGTTGGTGTCGCGGCCCCCCCGGCCCTCGGCCGTCCGGCCTACGGCGCCGCTGCTTGTTTCTGCTCTGGGTAATCTTTATTACTAACAAATGTCAATCATCTTAGGGGTGGGCTAGTTTAGGCTTTAACAGAGGAAATGAAGAGGCGTTAAGACGACATGATGCGAATTTCAAAGTCTCGTAAATCCATTTCAAAGTCAGTGCAACCCAAGAGAAGCATAGTAATGGACAGTGATAAGATAGAAGTGCAAGGTCAGGGACATCAAACCAGCAACTTCTTGCACAACATAAAGTGGAACTGAAAAGATTGAATTCTGAGCTGAAATCAGGCTTACGGGAGTCAGTGTTCAAAGAGCAGACTACTGTCAACAAGAAAGTCACGCTTGCATTAAAAACCCTAGGTGGATTATCTGTCACTCAGTTCAGAGTCCAAAAGAGATTGTTAAAGCAAGCTTGCAACATTACTTTGGCAAATGAAAAGTCTGAGAGAACAGAAGAAATGGAAATACAAGTGGAAACACATGTTGAAAATCAGGTACTTCATTTTAACTGTGAAGCAGTTGTCGGTGGGAAAGAGCTGAAGTCAACCCCTTTGTGTGTATGTCAGTGATCTAGCTAGGTTCATCACAGACACACTAGACTTGCTGACTTGGCATATCATTAACAATGCCATACCAGAGGATCAAATGTGGTTGAAAGTCGGTGGAAATCACGGTGGTGGCAGTTTCAAGATGCCATTACAGACAGCCAACATACAGTCACCAAACTCCAAACACAACACATTCATGAATCGTATGGCTAATGCAAAAGACAGTGGGCATGCACCATTGAGCTAGAGGCGGCGAGCATGGGCAATCAAGAAAGAAGATAAACAATTACAGTTCATCATGCATCAACACCACACTCAGGCCTCTCCAGCATTCAGGCATAACATGACAATCTGTTACGCGTAGTCAGTGACTGACTTGACAATGATTATGTAATATGTTGTGTATTTCTGTGTAGAAATTTACAGAGTATAGGATGCAGCCAACCCGTACTCTTCTTTGCCCTCCCCAATACACTAAAAACACTGAACATTTCAAGTCCTTTCGGCTGGATTCTTTATAACCACTGCAATGGAGTATTATGTTTGGGTTACCTCGGGGGCCATAAAATGGGACTACCAACCACCAGGTGTCTTTCATGCTTTCTGGGACAAAGGTAAGACTAGGTTCTTCATTTCTGATGGCTGTAGTGCATGGAGAATGCTTTCAACTTTCAAATCATGACATTGTTTGCATGAAAAAACTAGAGTGTATTACCTAATAACTCATTAAGTAACTGCTTGTGTAAATAAGTTCACTGCAGTTAGTCACTTATTCACAGGCTAGACATCTGTTAAACACTGGTAAGAACATGTCTTAATTTCCTGATAAAAATGTTGTAGCTAACCTTGATGCCACAACCGATGATACAACAAAAACTTCACAACTAGCTGAGACAGGGTAATTAAGATATTTAAAAAACACAGGCAACAGTGAAATGGACACTGCCTGACACTGTGACAGTGCTGCACCCCATCTGATGTCATTAAGATAGTAAACAACACGGCCACAGTGAAATGGACACTGCCCGCACTGTGACATGCTGCACCCCCCTGATGTCATTAAGATAGTGTAAACAACACAGGCCACAGTGAAATGGACACTGCCTGACACTGTGACATTGCTGCACCCCATCTGATGTCATTAAGATAGTGTAAACAACACAGGCCCAGTGAAATGGAACCCCTGGCACTGTGACATTGCTGCACCCCATCTGATGTCATTAAGATAGTGTAAACAACACGGCCACAGTGAAAAGGACACTGCCTGACACTGTGACAGTGCTGCACCCCATCTGATGTCATTAAGATAGTGTAAACAACACAGGCCACAGTGAAATGGACACTGGCTGGCACTGTGGCAGTGCTGCACCCCATTGACCTCTGCTGCAGCACTGTGAGGCCAGCTGTGCTATTTTTAAACTGCTGCTCTGGCAACCGAATTCTCGGGGGGGGCTGGGAAGGTGTTTGGGGGGGGGGGGGGGGGGGGGGGGGACTACACCTGCTGTTGTTTCAGTGTGTCTGCGCAACAAAATGTAGTCCAAGAAATCTATACATATCACCTTTTGCTGTGTCCGTGTTAATGTCTGGCCAAAACAGTGCAGAAAAATCTACATCACCTTTTCATCTGTCCGTGTCAATGTCTGACCAACAAAACGAGTACATCACCTTTTCATCTGTCCATGTCAATGCCTGGCCAGCAAAACGAGTACATCATCTTTTGCTCTGGCCGTGTCAATGCCTGGCCAGCAAAACGAGTACATCATCTTTTGCTCTGGCCGTGTCAATGCCTGGCCAGCAAAACAAGTACATCATCTTTTGCTCTGGCCGTGTCAATGTCTGGCCAACAAAACGAGTACATCACCTTTTCTGTGTCTGTGTTAATGTCTGGCCAACAAAACGAGTACATCACCTTTTGCTGTGTCTGTGTTAATGTCTGGCCAACAAAACTAGTACATCACTTTTTACTCTGTCCGTGTCAATGTCTGACCAACAAAACGAGTACATGATATTTTGCTCTGTCCGTGTCAATATTTGGGCAAAAAAACGAGTACATCACTTTTTTACTCTGTCCGTGTCAGTGTCTGGCCAAAAAATGAGTACATCACCTTTTGTTCTGTCTGTGTCAATGTCTGGCCAACAAAACGAGTACATCACCTTTTGCTCTGTCCGTGTCAATGTCTGGCCAACAAAACGAGTACATCATCTTTTGCTCTGTCCGTGTCAATGCCTGGCCAACAAAACGAGTACATCACCTTTTGCGGTGTCTGTGTTATGTCTAGCCAACAAAACGAGTACATCACTTTTTACTCTGTCCGTGTCAGTGTCTGACCAACAAAACGAATACATGATATTTTGCTCTGTCCGTGTCAATATTTGGGCAACAAAACGAGTACAACACTTTTTACTCTGTCCGTGTCAGTGTCTGGCCAACAAAACGAATACATGATATTTTACTCTGTCCGTGTCAGTGTCTGGCCAAAAAATGAGTACATCACCTTTTGTTCTGCCTCAGTGTGTCAATGTCTGGCCAACAAAACGAGTACATCACCTTTTGCTCTGTCCGTGTCAATGTCTGGCCAACAAAACGAGTACATCACCTTTTGCTCTGTCCGTGTCAATGTATGGCCAACACAGTGCAGAGAAATCTACATCAGTCACCTTTTGCTCTGTCCGTGTGTCTGGACAGTGCGACTTCCACGGAGCAGCCGGCCCCGTACGCTCCTGGGGTGACCGATGAACTTGTACCAGCACCAGCCATAAACATGAAATATTCCCACTTCAGTTACAGACGCTAAAGCAGTGCGAGGTTCCAATCAGCTCCCAGAACCGGGTACAACTGAGCCTCGCCGCTCGCAGTGAAACTCACAAGCGGCAACAGCCGTTTGATCACTTCCGTCATGCACCACTGACTGGGTACCATGCACCGGTTACCCCGCAGTCACAGGCAGTCTGGTCAAAAGAATCTTCTGTGTAGCACTGCCGGCATGCCCCCTCGAAAAGCTCTGTGGAGTCTTTAGTCCTGTCGACGTGACTCTTAGGCTGAGATTAGCCTATTCTCTCACACAGGTTATGCTAATCGTGAACGAGGCACCGACGTGAGGGATCAGTGAATAAGTCAACGACAGAATGACTCGATCTGGCTGGCCAGTAGACCTGTGGCATGTATCCCAAGTAGATCAACAACAGCCTTCGGGAATCTCAGTCACTAGTCATATACCATTAGGGGAAACACACACACACACACACACACACACACACACACACACACACACACACACACACACACACACACAACACACACAGTCACACACACACACACACACACACACCACACACACAACACACACACACACACACACAGAGTCACACACACACACACACACACACACACACACACACACACACACACACACACACACACACACACACACACACACACACACACAGCTAATGTAATCCTGTCTATAATACATATATACATTACACTCAGTCACGTGCGCGCTCAGGCATATACACATATCCTTGTAGCGTCAGCGACGGTGTGTTTTTTATGTCAATAAAAGATTCGGTGAGACACAATACCTACCATTCAGCTCCGATTTAAGCTGGCATAGCCTGTAACAGTCGGACAACTGGCAGCTCCACAGCTTGTGCACACCGCTGTAATAGGCAACTGCACGTCTTGCATCAGTCCCGGTCTCAAGTAGCTGTGCTAGCTGAACAGTCCCCAGTTTTCCTTCTCCGCCAGTCTTGCTTGTTTCCACTCACTGGGGCGCCGCCCGAAGTGACTCAAGTATCGGTTCCCGGTGACACATCTCCATTTCCATTCACGTTGGCTGCAGATGGTGTATGAACCACTGGGGAAGAGAAGGGGTGGGGACAGAGACACACAGACACACACACACAGGGAGACTGAGATGGACCGAGAGTCAGTGGATGCAGGAAACGAGTTCGTTCTGATGGCACAGACCCATTGAGCTATTGAGTCACCAGCTCTTGAGAGGAGAACGGAACAGCTTGAATCGCTGATGGATAGTTTTGGTCACACGCGCATGAAATTATTCATTTTCTAGCCGTAAGGTATTCACTGTGTTAATGGAACGTATTTAATAGTCGTGATGATAAGTTTACATTTATGAAGCGCCCCTTTCTCACAAGAGCTCTACAGTTATTTATAGCTTATGCAAATACACTGAAGTGCTACAGACGCATCGAGTCAAGCCGGTATGACCTAGCTGCTCATTACACACACACACACACACACACACACACACACACACACACACACACACACACACACACACACACACACACACACACACACACACACACCACACACACACACACACACACACACACACACACACACACACACACACACACACACACACGACACACCCCACACACACACACACACACACACACACACACACACACACACACACACACACACACGCCCGTGCCATATGTTGGAAAGAGATTTTGAGTGCTGATGTGAAGAAAGAATCTGTAGAGCGCAGGAGCTGTGTGAAAGTCGAGGTGACCGTCCTGGGCTCCCCGTCCCTAATAAACCGTATGGTTTTTGTGCACGCGTAAAGCAACATTTGAAGAAGAAGAAAGAATCTGACTGAGAATATCTGATCTCTTTGGCGGAAGTATGGTCCATAGTGTTTGAGCAATGTAAGACTGAGACAGAGCGTTCACCGTCCGACTTAACTATTTGCCAGAGTGCACAGTCCGACTTAACTGTTTGCCAGAGTGCACAGTGTGCGGCTGTCTGAGGAAGATCGAAGTTGCCTAGAGGGCGTGTCAGTAAACTTGGAGTAGACCAGAGAGGCAGACAGGACCTCTACAAATTGCCTAGAGGGAGTGTCGGGAAACCTGAAGTAGACCAGAGAGCTAGACAGGACCTCTAGAAGTTGTCTAGAGGGTGTGTCAGCAGACCTGGAGTAGACCAGAGAGATAGACAGGACCTCTAGAAGTTGCCTAGATGGCGTGTCAGTAGATCTGGAGTAGACCAGAGAGATAGACAGGACCTCTAGAAGTTGCCTAGAGGGCGTGTAGAACTGGAGTAGACCAGAGAGATAGACAGGACCTATAGAAGTTGCCTAGAGAGCGTGTCAGTAGATCTAGAGTAGACCAGAGACGTAGACAGGATCTCTAGAAATTGCCTAGAGGGCGTGTCGGTCGATCTTGAGTAGTAGTAGTAGTAACTGGATTTGAATGTCCTGTCAGCCACACAGGGTCACCTCAGGACAGTCAAACTCAGGTCATAAGCAAATACACATGTCTAAACTCTTCTCACATGACCAGAGAGGTAGACAGGATCTCTAGAAGTTGCCTAGATGGCGTGTCAGTAGATCTGGAGTAGACCAGAGAGGTAGACAGGATCTCTAGAAGTTGCCAAGAGGGCGTGTAGAACTGGAGTAGATCAGGGAGGTAAACAGGACCTCTAGAAGTTGCTAAGAGGGCGTGTCAGTAGATCTGGAGTAGACCAGAGAGGTAGACAGGATCTCTAGAAGTTGTCAAGTGGGCGTGTCGGTAGATCTAGAGTAGACCAGAGAGATAGACAGGACCTCTAGAAGTTGCCTAGAGGGCGTGTAGAATTGGAGTAGATCAGGGAGATAGACAGGACCTCTAGAAGTTGCCTATATGGCGTGTCAGTAGATCTGGAGTAGACCAGAGAGGTAGACAGGATCTCTAGAAGTTGCCTAGAGGGCGTGTAGAACTTGAGTAGATCAGGGAGGTAAACAGGACCTCTAGAAGTTGCCTATATGGCGTGTCAGTAGATCTGGAGTAGACCATGGAGGTAAACACGACCTCTAGAAGTTGCCTATATGGCGTGTCAGTAGATCTGGAGTAGACCAGAGAGGTAGACAGATCTCTAGAAGTTGCCTATATGGCGTGTCAGTAGATCTGGAGTAGACCAGAGAGGTAGACAGATCTCTAGAAGTTGCCTAGAGGGCGTGTAGAACTTGAGTAGATCAGGGAGGTAAACAGGACCTCTAGAAGTTGCCAAGAGGGCGTGTCAGTAGATCTGGAGTAGACCAGAGAGGTAGACAGGATCTCTAGAAGTTGCCTAGAGGGCGTGTAGAACTGGAGTAGATCAGGGAGGTAAACAGGACCTCTAGAAGTTGCCTATATGGCGTGTCAGTAGATCTGGAGTAGACCAGAGAGGTAGACAGGATCTCTAGAAGTTGCCAAGAAGGCGTGTCAGTAGATCTGGAGTAGACCAGAGAGGTAGACAGGATCTCTAGAAGTTGCCTAGAGGGCGTGTAGAACTGGTGTAGATCAGGGAGGTAAACAGGACCTCTAGAAGTTGCTAAGAGGGCGTGTCAGTAGATCTGGAGTAGACCAGAGAGGTAGACAGGATCTCTAGAAGTTGCCTAGAGGGCGTGTAGAACTGGAGTAGATCAGGGAGGTAAACAGGACCTCTAGAAGTTGCCAAGAGGGCGTGTCAGTAGATCTGGAGTAGACCAGAGAGGTAGACAGAACAGGGTGTGTCAATAGATCTGGAGTAGACCAGACAGGTAGACAGGACCTCTAGAAGTTGCCTATGTGTTATTGTTGTTGTTGTTGGTGGTGGTGGTGGTGGTAGTTGTGGTGGTGTATCAGTGTGTGTGTGTTGTTGCTGTTGTTGTTGTTGCTGTTGGAGGTGGTGGTGCGTGTGTGTGTGCGTGCGTGCGTGCGTGCGTGCGTGCGTGCGTGCGTGCGTGCGTGCGTGTGTGTGTGTGTGTGTGTGTGTGTGTGTGTGTGTTGTTTCTTTGAGCTTTTGTTGTTGTTGTTTTGTTTTTGTTTTGTTATTTTGAAATCACAGCATGTGCCTGTGTTGTGTACAGCACAAAAGCCTGTCGTCAGTGTAGCAGTAAAGTGAAGCCAGACGTGTCGTCATCACACCAGCCTTCCTGCCACGCTGCCGGCCCTTCACAGGAAAGCAGTGCGATAGACTCCCGGCGTTCTAGCTGAGGTTTTCCAGGTTCATGTCGCGGCATAAAGGAGCTGGCTATTTCAGTGAAAGGCTTGTCAGTGCGTCTGATGTAACTGAATTTTCCGAATACGGCTTAGTTGTGCCTTAGTCAGTGTAGTAGTTTTTGGGAAAATGGTGACACGTACGTAAAAATGCAGTGTCTTCGAACAGCTCTTTATAAATATGAGCTCCAAGACGGAACTGACTATTATTTTTGAAAAACTTATTATCCTCCCCTCTGCTCCCCCCCCCCCCCCCCCCCCCCCCCGCGCCCCCTCCCCCACCGGCTACACACTGATATTTCCTGCTACTGCATTAGTCCGTCATTACTATGTTCCGTATGAAAGTGAAAAATCGGGTCCTTCGTGTCCTGTAGAACCTGATAGTCGCGAACCAGAACGTCACTGCATGTGTTGCCCGGCGTTGCTTTTTGTGTGTGTGGGGGGGGGGGGTAAGGGGGGGAGGGAACATCGCCGATATACAGCTAGCTGTCACACCCAGTGCATGCGTGGCCGTTGGGAGAAATGAAAAGAAAGGGCCGGAAAGCGGGAGATCATAAAGGGGCGGGGTGGGGTCATCACAGCGATTCGAGATGCCGCTTTCTTCCCTTTGTGTGATCCGAGAAAGAAGTTGCCTGGCAAGGTTCACCCCCCCTAGCTGTACGGGCTGAGGCCAAAAGTGTCTGGTTTGGTTTGGTTGAACTTGTTTCCGTCAGTACAGCCGAGTTACCTCCAAAAAGATACTTAGTGGCGAGGACCGAGATCCCAGAAGGCGGGGCCGGGAAGAGGGTGTCTCCACTCCAGCCTACCTAAAGCTACAGTCGCCACCAGAATGACTCTAGCATTAAGATAGGCAGCGATGAGAGCCATTTCGTTAATGTTTCAGTAATTGTGAGGAACAGAGTTACATGGCAGTGCCCACAGACCACAACTTAGTCCGAAGGGAGAGGAGAGTCGAAGCGGAATGGAACCCACCGAGGTCGCAGTTTCTGCTTTCCAGCCTAACGCATCAGCTACAGCCAGGCCAAACCGGCTCTGTGACAAGAGACCAACCGGCAGTGGCGGAGTCGGGCTCATCATCTAGCCGGCGAGAGGGGACTGAGTGCAAGATGTCCAATTAGGCGGAGCCGGCTCTCGTCAGTCACGGACAACTGGCTGTATATTGGCGCTGTTGCTCAATAAGAAAATAATAACAGTGATGGCGCAAGACGGCATTTTTCAAAATGGTTCACGAAAACCGGTCAGATAATCAGTGTAGCCGTTCGGCAGATACACGGCCGTCTATACTACTCATGTACTAAAGTTGTATTAGCAAACACCCGACCCAGCTCCCTTCCATGTCTGGACACACACACACACACACACACACACACACACACACACACACACACACACACACACACACACACACACACACACACACACACACACACACACACACACACAACACACACACACACCCCAACACACACACACACACACACACAATCTCTCTACATCTCTCCTCTCTCCTCCTCTCTCTCTCTCTCTCTCTCTCTCTCTCTCTCTCTCTCTCTCTCTCTCTCTCTCTCTCTCTCTCTCTCTCTCTCTCTCTCTCTCTCTCTCTCTCTTACCGAATACGGTAAGGCTACATAGATTATACAGTCGATCAGTCATGGCGTGTCATCAAAGAATTTGCTATGTCAACTGGGGATGACGGACGGTGGGGGGGGGGGGGGGGGAAGAAAATTGGTTCATGTGTTGGTATAACTGATATTCTACTGCTGGTATTGTTATTTTCTAAGTATTTGTCAAGTTTGGCTCATTTTGACGCGTTCAGTATCAGCGTTTGACCAGCAGTGTGTTGCCGTTTTCGCTGATGTCGTTTGTTACTTAATTTTGGCCAAGGAAAAGCAGTTCAGTGGAAGCCGTCTTCGCCGTTGTTGGTGGATGTTATAATTTCTATTGTTAAATTGTTCATAGTCCGCTGTGTGTAAAGTAAGTAAGTAAACATGGTGCTTAACGTCCACAGAAACCGTAAGGCTTATTAGGGACGAGGAGAATGCCGGGAAGCCGGGCCCGGGTATGGAGGTGGGGGAAGAGGGAGAGTATATACCTATCGCTACACTGTCACCACCAGAATGACCTGCATTAAGATGGGCAGCGATGACAGCCGTTTTAATGTTTCATTCAGTAATTGTGAGGGACAAAGTCACAAGACAGTGTCCACAAACCACAACTTTTGAAGAGAAAGGAGAGCCAAAGCGGCGGTATCGAACCGAGATCTTTCCGCTTACCAGCCTACCGCCTTACCGCTAGGCCAAACCGGCTCTGTAGCTATGGGTAAATTAGTATAACTGACTTACTAATATATGATTTTAATTTTTTTTTATGGTGTGTCAGTGTGTGTGCGTGTCAATGTCGTGTGTCAGTTTGTGTGTGTGTGAGTGCCAGTGTGTGTGTGTGTGTGTGTGTGTGTGTGTGTGTGTGTGTGTGTGTGTGTGTGTGTGTGTGTGTGTGTGTGTGTGTGTGTGTGTGTGTAGTGTGTGTGTGTGTGTGTGTGTGTGTGTGTGTGTGTGTGTGTGTGTGTGTGTGTGTGTGTGTGTGTGTGTGTGTGTGTGCATGTCATGTTGTATGTGTGTGTGTGTGTGTGTGTGTGTGTGTGTGTGTGTGTGTGTGTGTGTGTGTGGTGTGTGTGTGTGTGTGTTCACGTGTGTGTGTGTGTGTGTGTGTGTGTGTGTGTGTGTGTGTGTGTGTGTGTGTGTGTGTGTGTGTGTGTGTGTGACTGAGTCAGTGTGTGTGTGTGTGTGTGTGTGTGTGTGTGTGTGTGTGTGTGTGTGTGTGTGTGTGTGTGTGTGTGTGTGTGTGTGTGTGTGTGTGTGTGTGTGTGTGGTGTGTGTGTGTGTGTGTGTGTGTGTGTGTGTGTGTGTGTCAGTGTGTGTGTGTGTGTGTGTGTGTCAGGCCGGTCAGTCTAGCGGTAACGATATCTCCTTGCTGTGACGAACACTGAGACATGATAAAACATGATTGATTGATTCCACTGTTGGTGACACTTTCTCAGCGGCGGTGTTCGCTGCCAAGTTATTGTTGTTGTAAATTGTTGCTGCCGCTGCTTCACTGAATTGTATGACTAGGCCTAGCATTGCTTTGCGTAGTACTGTTGGCCGGATGACTCAAAAGTGACAAGCCCAGAAAAGAATGAACTAAGTACAGAGCCTGATGTGAAAAGGAGCTTTCTCTATGGCTTGATGATTTTGAACAGTAGGTGGTGGCTGCGGCTGTTCCGGGGTAAGAATACCGCAGATGCCTGAAAGATTATGAACACTGTCGGTAATGGACACTGACGCGCGCGCGAGCACCACGGACACAACGCCTACCGCATGTATGAAAAGACAACTCCTATGCCACTTCCGGTTTCGATTCTCTCGAACCCAGTGTGTTGCTTCAAACGGCGCCTAAACAAGTCTGTAAGCTTTTCATGAGACGCCCCTGAATGCCCAAAGCGGTGTAGTGTTTGATGGTGACTTTCTGTATCTTCTTTCGCGTTGTGAACTCACAGGAAGCATATGGTGTAAACTCTGTGCATTTAGTTTTACGCAGACATTATTTAGTTTTGCAGAACTCTGAAGAAATTTCAAAAGCCTCCCTACATGGATAACGTAGACCCGATGGTCGATGAGGTCTGGAATGCCATTGGGCTATTCGTGGAAACGGTGAGCGTTAAAGTGTAGGAATATTGAGAAAACTAGACTCCCTCTCCCCTTGTGTGTGTAAATTAATATCACTCGGATGAGACAATAAATCGAGGTCTCCTGTGTAGCACGCATAAAAGGTCACTTACGCACGTTAAAGATCCTGTAGATCTAGTCCATAACTCCATGTCAAAGTTTGGTGGCTAATTGAAACACAAACCAAACCAGCATGCAGTAAACTTATAAAGTGTGCAAGTTTGACACCATACGAAATGTGTTCTTGTGATAGAACTTGATACCACTTTAATACAATGGCCAGCAGTTGTCCCTCCCCCCTCCCCCCCCCCCCCCTTGACACCATACGAAATGTGTTCTTGTGATAGAACTTGATACCACTTTAATACAATGGCCAGCAGTTTGCCCCCCCCCCCCCCTCCCCCCCCGCCAGTTTTATTCCTGTGTTCCCTTGGAATAGCATCCATACTCAATAACTTCTTTCTTTGGTGATGAACAGTTCTAGTTCTACCAATAACGTCCTACACCTTATTCCATTTTTTGTTTGTTTTTAGTAGTTTTTAGAGTTAGACCAGCTCTCTTACAAATTTCTCTGAGTGCTGCTTCTAAATGGTTTAGTTGTTACAGAATATGCCTGTATATGCATACACTTTCTTCTGTTGACTAGCCACAATCTCCACCACTCAAAGCTGTTGTTGTTTTTTGTTTTGTTTTTAATTTTATACTGTTAACGTAGAGCTCTTTATGTTTGTGTGGATGTGTGTTAATAGTTTTAAGAAAGAAAGTGTTTGCGTGTGCATACAAACAAACAAAATCCAAATCAGCTTTTCAGTCTGAATCTGTGCAACTTCAAGTAGTATGATGTCACTAACAAAAGATTGCTTCAGAATATTGAGAATGTAGTGTTTGTGATTATTTCTGATGATTTTACCAAGATGGTATGACAGTTAACACTTTTTTCATTTGTTTGACAGCTGTTTGGAGAGGCAAGCAAGGATCAAGTGATGTCTGTATTAAGGGAACAAAAGCCAAGGCAAAAGAAGGAAGAGGCAGAGCTTGGTAGATGCCTCAAATCACTTGCTGAAACACTTCAGGTACACACACACACACACACACACACACACACACACACACACACACACACACACACACACACACACTCCTGGTTTTGGCAGTCACATCCACTCTCCTTCCTTAGTCCAAGGGTGGCAGCAGACTAAGCATGTAGACCTTCAGATGAGTTAAAACCCTTTTTTTTAATCACCAGAAAACAAAAAACAGCCCCCCACCCCCCACCCCTCCCCCCACCAGTGTCCCGTGTGAGACTGGCATGTGCACATGGAACCACTTACACTCAGAACAGTGGAATACATTGTCTTGACAAATTCTGTTGATATTTCACTGACTAAGGATTTTACAGGCTGGGTAGTGTGAGTGGCAGATTATTTTCAAAGGGGTTCAATAATGTGTGCCAAATATGCAAAAAATATGCACATCTTTGTGACAGTGTAACAATAACACGTCTGTAAGTGTAACAGTGTCCGTGGGACTTGTGAATTAGAGCTCTAACTTATAGAACTCTCATTCACAATCACCCTGATATAACCATACTGGTTGATTGGGCATAAAACATCAAGCTACTTACTTACTCACTCATTCACAGGTTGTTGCTAGGTCTAAGGCTCCATTATCAACGGCAACTAAGGGTGGGGAAAGGAGTGGGGTCTCTGGGGAGGGGGGGAGTGTAATGTAATGCAAGCATGGATCTTACAGGCCTTACTCTTAGTTAAAGTGAACATGCCTGCCCTCGTGTTTGTCTCTTTTTTTTGGTTGCTTCTCATTTGCACCCATGCTGTTCTGTTGCAGAAGATATATTCCACCAAATTCACTGTGCCATTATCCGAGCCCACCAGGCCCCCAGTAGAAAATTCTGTGATGGAAGTCAGCTCAGAGACAGAAGATGATGTTGCGCAGCGGAGGTTAGTTTAGATTAGCAGGATGGAGTGTTGTTATTGTTATTATATTAGCCAGTGGATTGTTTTCTCTAGAGTTCTGCCTTTTCAGTGCATTCATTTTCTTCTTCATTTTTTACTTCTTCTGTAATTGTGTATAATTATATATATATGAGAGGAGTTTTGGGATAGCTTCAACATGCTTTTCATTTGTTGTTCTTTGTTTTTTTCACTGCTTGCCAATTATGTTAGAAGTAGGCCAGACAGGTTATGGCAGATAATTCATAGCTGTTATTTTGCATTTGTAGTTGTGCTTTAATTTCATAATGAGGGTCTTATTTTGCGTACTTTACTCATGTGTAGATCTTCAGACATAATTTATGGTGTCGAGAGGTTTACTTAGTCTGGAGGTTTTTAGTGGTTAGGTTTCATTAAAACTGTGTGAAGTGAGTGCTAAGTCGCTGTGTAAGGATTCAAAATGTTTTTGTGCATAAGCCATTAGCGGACAATGATATTTCACCAGCTACCAGTTTAAGACAAACAGTGCCACTTATGGCTGTCCAATGTTCACATTTTCAGAGAATTGGGGGAGCAGAGGAAGGCAGCCAAGGACCTTGTCCAGATCACGGCGTCCAGAGAAGAGGTGATTAGGGTGTGGAAATGGGATGCAGCACATCAAGTTGCCTTGTCCCCCCTCATCCCCCCTCACACACATACACACTCTCTTTCTCTCCATCCATCCCTCTTTCTCTCCCTCCCTCCCCCTCTCTCTCTTTCTCTCCCTCCCTCCTCTCTCTCTCCCTCCCCCACTCTCTCTTTCTCTCCCTCCCTCTCTCTCTCCCTCCCTCTCTTGCTCTCTCTCTCTCTCTCTCCTCCCTCTCTCCTCTCCATCTCTCATCCCCCTCTCTCTTACTCCCCCCCCCCTCCCCTCACCCTCTCTCCCCCCCTCTCTCTCTCTCCCATCTCACTCTCGCACGCATGCACACACACACACACACACACACAGCTTTCTCTTACTACTTATTTTTGAATGTCTGTTTTGGTCCACCTTGGAAACAATAAGATGAGGGTTTGATGGTTTGTTACTGTGTATTCATTTGCATGATTGAAATGGTTTTATTGTCAAAAATGATTGTATTTAGGCAGGAGCTGATTTCTTTTATTACTTACATCAAGCGGAAGCTCCCTAAATGTTTTATATGAGAACTCTATTTGCACGCTAATAATATGAAAGGAAAACAGTCCAGTGCATTGAGCATGTTCCCAGTGCCTGCTGACTGTCAAGTCTCGGGTTGCAGATTGATCGCAGAATCGCTGCTTTCCAGAGGAGCAAACGGGCCCAGATAGACGAAAGAAACAGAAGGGAATTTTGTAATCGTTTTTCAGATTCAGGTCAGTAAGATGACATGCATGTATGCTTTTTGTAAAATGCAAAACCAGAACAGCATGCTTTTCTTCCTTCAGAAAAAAAAACATAACAAATGCCCTACTTTTCTTGGCAAGAGACGATAACAGATAAAAGATCGTGTTTACTTCCAAGCCAAATTCTCACCTTTCCTGTTTCATCACCTGTCTGCAAAGCCTGTGGTTCTTGTAACTTTTTATATCTTTTTTCTTTTTGGCATGTATTCGGGATCCGGTATTCGGGGATCTGCTTAAGATAGACTATAGCAGGACTTGTACTTCAAAGTCCCCCCAAAACTTACAGACTATTTCACAGACCAGGTTACTGTACAGTCATCGCATGACTTTACTGTGAAAAAGAACATATATATATATATATACATATATATATCTAAGCAGGAGATGCTTTTCTGTTACTCACATAACATGTTTCACAAGAGCTGTTGTTTGTACCTAGTTTGTTATTAATATAAAAGGGAAACAGTCCTATTATGAAGAATGTAGACAATGCGATTTGAAGGGTGGTAGCTCTTGCCGCATGTAGTAGACGACACACCAGTTTGAACCAGGCCTGGGACTGGTTCCAAGGTAAATAAATGTTGTATTTTCCTTTCATTGTCCACTGCTTTCCAAAACTTTCCAGGTCTAAAAAAACAAACAGCTTTCCCAAGTGTGTACAAAGACCATACAAACCCTGCCGTAAGATCAGATTTTGTTCTTGACATGCAAGGTGATTCCAACATATCTATTGCACACTACCTTGATTTCAGAGTTTCCATTTTTTTCTTTTTGAACATTTTGATGTCCTCAGTCTAAGTTTTGTGCAAAGGGGCTTTGACTGTACTTTCACTCAAGCACTAGTCGCCCTGTGATGATGCAAATCTGCTCTTAGCAAGGTATTGTGTAACCCCCCCTCTCCTTCCCAATTATACACAGACCCAGAATGCAGCTGCGCCCGAGTGGATGCAGTGTTTTGGAGGCGTGCCGGAGACGTCAGCCGTTTGCGCGTGATGCGCGTGTTCAACACCCAGGGACCACAGACGCAGGCCCATGCAAGTCAGGTGACCAGGAGTGGCCAGCCGGCATGCAGCAGCGCCACCACCGCGCAGGTGATGGAGTCCGTAGCAGAGCGACTGACCAGCGCAGAGCAGCATCTCAAGATGAGCAAAGGTGAGAAGGGAGAGAGAGGGTTGGAGTGAAACAAATTGTTGGGTTGAAGCCATCTGAAAAAGGAGACCCAGAGCACTTGTGCAGAATCAACACTCAAGGGAGTGAATTAGCTCTGATGTCACACAAACACAACAAAGATGGGAGTCGCCTATGGTAGCTCCCACCTGGCACGTGAGTAAATACAAGGTACATAAAGTCCACCAGAAGATTAAGCTGTGTGCAGTGTGTTTGTGTGACGTCTTTCGAGCACTAATTAACTCCCTTGTGTGTTGAATCTGTTGGGTTGAAGGTTGTTTGGGGTTTGTTTTTTACCTTGTGCCTGGTTTGACTTGCTGTCAAGTTTGTTCAAGAGTTTCAGATTTTTTTCTTTTTTTTCTTTCAGTTCTCTGTGTTATTAGCATTAAGCTGAATGTATCACCAGAACTTTAGAACTGTTTCCCCAAGGACAGGGAGGGAATAAAATATGTGAACGCACACACATGCATGCACACGCACATACATGCACACACACATACATACACTCTGAATGCCTTGCCCATGCGTGTGCAGTTGCGTGCCATTGGTTTTGTGTGCGTGTGCGTTTGTTGGATGTGATGATAGGTATGTTGAATGAAGTGTTGTAGTGTGTTTATGTAGTTAGTAGGGTTCATTGTAATGGGCTGCATATGTATTTTGTTGATCTTATTGCTTTTGTATTTTGCACTTTGGGCTCACATTAGGTGTAAGCATCTTACATGTGCCCTTTTACATTACATTACATTGTATGCACACTCCTGCACGCAGAGAGAGAGACAACCATTAAAAAGAACCAAACTTTCTTACTGTTATAATGAACTGACTTTTGTTTTCAGATGCACAAGAACCAGACGATCTTTAGTGGTGATTTGATGTTTTCATTTTCAGATGCAAAAGCAGACATATTCAGTCGTCTCAAAGCATTGGAAGAGCGCATCTTGTTTCTGGAAGGACTCTCTCTGGAATATTTCCGAGACGGTGTATGTGCATTGCAACTTTCCTTATGTATCCTGAATCACTTCTTTTAAAGGAATCAGCAAAAGAATTTCTGAGAAGCGCAGAAAAAGGGACAACACAGGGAATTGTAAAAGAAAATCAATAATGACAATTTAATATTGTCGCTATCATCATCTAACATGAAGCGTCAGTTCTGAGTTGAATAGTTCATATCATGACATTCTGCAGTGAGCAGGTATTATTTACATCTATCAATGAGTATTTAGTTACACATGCTTTGATTTTATGATTGCACATTAAACTATGTGCCAGCAGCATAGCAATGTCTGTCTGCATTATTATGGTTAAAATGCCCTATCACCTGGAAATACCTGACATTAAAAAAAAGTTTTCAGAAATACCGGCATGGGCCACAGTTGTTTTTGTACCACTTTTTTTCTTCTCACAATTCACAAATTAATTAAACACACCCACACACACACTCTCTCTCTTATATGCACACATACATTCTCTCTCTCATATGCACACACACACTTTTTATGCATTGTATGATCATGAATGATAAAGATTATTTGATTTGACTATTTGATTTGACTTGAATATCGACACAACATGAACGGTGACCAAGACTTCTACTAGTGACTCGATTACTGTGGCTTTTTCATGCTGTAGGACCGCTAGGATTGGTGGCTGTCATGTCTGGTAAGCCACCTCTAACCAGCTGTTGTGAAACAAAATATGCAGGGCAAGTGTTTCTCATCAACAGGTACCTCCACCAAAGCGCAGACAGGCTTCCAAAGTTGACGCTGCTGCACGTGATTATTCCCAGTCTGCAGTCAAGTGTGTACGTACCTGGCTGCGTTTCATTTGTACTCACTAAAGACACAGTCATGATCATGACTGTGGTTAGTAAATTAATTCACTTAGTTTGCTGTGTTGAATTAAGCACACAATCGTCTGCGTGAAATATTCTACAATAATATTAACAGTAGAATGCTTGTATAGGAGGAGAAAATAAAGGCATGTCAAGAATCTCCAGCTAAGCCAACACATTTGGTTTCCTCAGCTGGCATTGGAAAGTGTGCCAAGTAGCAGACAGATACTTGCTCTTCACTTCAGTGAGAGAATCTCATAAAGTTACATAAATTAACGCTAACAGCTATGTAATTTGCAAGGTGGGGAATTTGATGACAAATTTCCACTGCTAATACTAACAGCAGTGTAAATTGCCAGGTGGTGAATTTGAGACAAATTTCCACTGCTAATGCGAACAGCTAGGTAAATTGCAAGGTGGTGGTGAATTTGATCAAATTAATAGAGGGGCTTCAAACATCTAGCTCCACGGAGCTCTGAGTTTACAGTGAAAGGCAGTTAGCACACTGCCGACACACATTTGGTAATGCATGGGTTTTCCAGCTCCCAGATACAACTTCAAGAATATTTTTGTCGTGTAAAAAGGACAGTAATTAATAGTTCTGAGAACACACAATTTGATCCCTTTAGCACTACATTAATAACCTTCTCAGAAATATGTGATGAACTGTTACTCAGTTACCATTACTGCTAGTTATGATTAATTTATCCAGTTCAAGGTACTCACTTCTCTGATTTTGCTAATGGGATTACATGTCCATGTTTGATAGTTTTTTGTTTTGTTATGAATTCATTTGTATTCTTCATAGTTCATTTGCTTGCTGTTTGCAGGAATATAAAAGTCTTTCAGAAATCGACCAGCGAATTGAGGTCCTGCAAGCAAAGCTGAGGGAGAAGATGCAACATTTGTCTCCATGAGTTGTTATAAAACTCTGTGTGTGTGTTGTGGTGTGCATGTGTTGTGGTGTGTGTGTGTGTACATGTCCTTGATAGGGTGTGTGTGTGTGCAGGCATAGTTTGTGTGTGCCACATGATTATCACATTGTGCAATTGTGTGTACATGCATGTGTGTGTGCATCTGTGTGTCTGTTGTGCACTGTACGTGCATGCATTTCTCTTGGTGTGTGTGTGTGTGTAGTGCATGAGTGTGTGCATGTATTTTTCTTGGTGTGTGTGTGTATGTATGTGTGTATGCTCACTGTGAGGGGACTTGGTATAAACCAGCTATTGTTGTGTCTATGCCAAAGACAGCAAATTAAAACAACACATTTATTAATGTCTTTGTTATTTTTGTATCCAAAATTTGTTGCACAATTATTATTTGTATGTACCGTACACAAGTCTGGACAAGATTAGCATCCTTCAGTTTGTGCAGAAATATTACAAGCAAAACCACCAAAACATACACTTTACTTTTTTGCTAAACTGAATATGAATTGTCATTACGCTCACACACATCTGTACTGCCAACAGTATGATCCATACATCAATGACTCAACGCAAGGGGAACCGCACATTTTTTTAATTGTATTTATTTCAACCTTCTTCTTTTTTAAGCTGACTTTTCCCCAAACGTATCACTTTCCACACACACATACACATGCCACACACACACGCAGTATCACATCACCTCAGTACATGATTAGCTAAGTTTCAGAACTTGTAATTCTTAAAACAATCTAAAACCAAAATTCTCTTAGAGTAGCTGAGCAGGGAACTGCACCTGTACTAAACTGGCTGCAAAATGATTCAACATTATGAACTGTCCAGACATATCGTTGCTACAGAGCTTTAACCAAACTGGGTGGAGGAGGGAGCAGAAAAGGTCTCTACAGTGAAACTGTAACTTCAGATAGACGCCAGAGAACAGCCTTCTTTGAAAGATGCTTGGCAGTGGTGGATGCGCATTTAACAATGCAACCATAGTCCCACTGGCGACTCTGCTGCCAAACTGTTGTGCAAGATGCTGGCCCCATGCTGTCTTGGAGCCCAGGGTTTAAGTGAATTGCAAATTTCCCCCACGTTTTAGCACACACACACAAAAACACCTGATATGTAAAGCTTGAAAAAAAATGGTCTCCCCCCTCCCCCCCTACCTTTCAGTTTTGATACTTGAACAGAGCTGTCCTTACCCACCAATTTAAATTTCATTCTCTGCAGAACAGCACCCACTTTCAGGTACTGATTATGAAGATGTTTGTTGTAGAGTTTCCACGCCAAAAACACCTGTCCAAAGACCACCGTCCTGAGAAAACACTTTGTTTCTTCAAACTCTTCTTCCCTTTTTTAAATCTTTTTTTAGCATAAAATGTACATGCCTAGGGCTCATCTGAGAAAGGGCACTCTCAGACCCCAATACAATTATTGTTTCTAGTAAAACAAACCCCTCATTATGACGAGCTTCACAATCTCAAAGGCAGTCTTCCGTCGGAGGCTCCCCTGCACATGGCACATGTCGCACGCTGCCTTCTTGAAGACAACACCTACATGTCATGCTGCCAGGACATAAAGAGCGACAGTAGAACAGACGTAAAGCCACTGGCACCAAGTAAGAACATGCTGGGCCTCTGTGGTAGCAATGACTGTCAGGGTGCTCCGCCAACGGATTCCACTGTGTGTGCTGCATGTCGCAAACCACCTTTCTGAAGATGATGTACACACCGTGCCACCAGGACAACAAGGGTGAGAAAGTAGTTGGAGCACACCAGGCAGCAAACCTCTGGCACCAGGTGAAGTGACAACGATTTTAAGGGTGCTCTGCCACCAGATTCCACAGCATGTTGAAACCACCTTTCTGAAGATGATACACATGCCATGCTGCCAGGACAAGAGAAGGTAGTTGGAGCACACGAGGAAGCGAGTCACTGGCACCAAGTGAAGACAGGCTGGGCCTCTGTTGTAACAAGGATTTTAAGGGTGCTCTGCCACCACATTCCACTGCATGTGCTGCACATGGCAAACCACCTAGTCCTTCTTGGAGGTGACGTGTGCCATGCTGTCTGGACTACAGCTCTGTGTGAGACAGCAGCTGGAACAGAGACGAGGCAGCAAACACGGGCATCAAGCCAACATCAACATCTCTCCTTGAGATAATGAGATCTGATGTCTTTTCAGGGATGCCGAGCACATTTTTTGTTTCTTTTTTTCTCTTTGGTGCTGTCAAGACCGGGCACGGGATGCCTGCCAGACATTCATGATGCGCATGAGTGAACGCACATCTACGTCGGGCAGATGCTGGAACATCACAGGTAGTGAGAGCTCCGACTCTGAAACAAAAGCATGACCGTGCGTTTCAATGTATGATGCCATTATTTTAAAAAAGCTAATGATGCTTCACAGGAGACAGACTGAATGTAGTCACTTTCTAAGCCTTACATGTTAGGAGATCGACTAAATGTAGTGACCTTTTCTAAGCCTTACATGTTAGGAAATCAACTGAATGTAGTGACTTTTTCTAAGCCTTACATGTTAGGAGATCAACTGAATGTAGTAACTTTTTCTAAGCCTTACATGCCTTACATGTTAGGAGATCAACTGAATGTAATAACCACTGCTAAGCTTTACATGTTGATACTTAGTTTGGCAACAGTTTCGTCGCAGTAGCAGCAGAAAGGTGAAACTGAAAAACAGTGTTTTCCAAATAAACATTTAACAATGCCAGTAACTGATCCCATCCAAACATTCCATGATTACTACATACAAGGACAGGATCATGTCCATGCTGATTTGGGGCAACTCTGACAGCAGTTATATGCAAAAATAACAGACACTTCCTACCAGGTAAAACACCATTAGTGTTGGCCACTTAACATTTTTCAAGACAAACCTTTGAAACCTTACATGCTCATGACCCCTACTTACTTGGACACATTTATCAAAAGTTTCAGTGATCTTGACCCACTATTAAGCCTTTTTTTCTTTTCTTTTTTTTAAAGCAAAACAACTGAGCATTCACTCTTCCAACTTATTAAGGAGCCATTTCTTGACACAGCTCATATATTCTCCCTTAAACAGGAAATGATGCATACAAGGGGACTGAAGAATGCTTGTAATGAACACATGAAAAAACATAGCTCAACCAGAAGCAGGTATGTCCTAGTTCAACATCTCACTTTTCACCATTCAACAGTTGTTTAAGTGTTGTTTTGTAGCTTGAAAAAGGGGATTACCCCAAAAAAGTGCACGCTGTGTTTTTGTCCTAATAACTAGCGTTCTTTTTAACCTTTTATGTTTCTGGAGCTTGTGGTAAGATTAATACTGGCTAGGTCGTAAATATGTTACACCTGGGATACCACTAGAGCAGACTGCATCGACCTACCATGTGATTCCAGGTGAGAGAGCGAAGCCGGAGTGGGAATGTCGAACCAGGTGAGGTACTGTGACAGACAGCCCACCTCCTGACTCTTCATGGGCACACCTGACAGGTAGCAGGCCACCACACCTGCATTACCTGCAACAGCAGACGCCAGCAAATTGAAAAAGAGGGAACATTTTGGATATATATCTTGGAGAGAAAAAGAAGAAGAAAACACATCTGGGATACATATGGTGGGGGGGGGGGGGGGGGGGGAGGAAACTACATCTGGGATATACATGTAAAAAAAAAAAAAAAAAAAAAAAAGAATAAAAACAACAAGAAGAGAGCAAAAGGACCACTAATGGAGAATCTGGGATAAGATATACATCTTTAAAAAAAATTAAAAAAAAAACCACAAGGGAGCAAGAGAACCACTAATGGGGAATCTGGGATATACATCTTTAAACAAAAATGTTTAATGACAATGACAAGAAGAGAGCAAGAGAACCACTAATGGGGGAAGCCCCCCACCCCCCAGCACACCATGACCATGACGTACCTGCCTGCCATTCCTCCAGCTTGTCATCGATGTGTCGCGAGAGGCAGAGCAGAAACTGCTGCTCCAGCACAGAGGGAGGGGGGGAGGCGGCGCCACGCGGCGGGAGCAGACGGAAGGGAGAGTTGTGGTAGGCCAGGCAAAGCTTCAGCTGCCACAGCCCCTGGGTGCGGCTGCACTGGCTGCTCTGCTGCATCAGCTGAAACACGGACTGAACAAGGTTTGTCACCTTGCATGGCAAGGTACCCCATCCGCTGGATCAGCTACAACACACACTGAACAAGGTTCATCACCTTGCGTGGGCAACTAGATTGGGACACTGTTTACTAGGATAAAAACACAACGTGCACATTTTTGGGGTAATCCCCTTGCGTGGCAAGGTACCCCCCCCGCCCCCACCTTCCCCCACTGGATCAGCTGAAACACAGACTGAACAAGGTTCGTCACCTTGCATGGCAAGGTACCCCCTCTGCTGGATCAGCTAAACATAGACTGAACAAGGTTCGTCACCTTGCGTGGCAAGGTACCCCCTCTGCTGGATCAGCTGAAACACAGACTGAACAAGGTTCATCACCTTGCATGGCAAGGTACCCTCGCTATCGCTAAACTGCTCAGGATATTGATGCACCCCTCTGCTGGATCAGCTGAAACACAGACTGAACAAGGTTCATCACCTTGCATGGCAAGGTACCCCCTCTGCTGGATCAGCTACAACACTGACTGAATTTTTTTTGTCACCTTGCGTGGGCAACTAGATTGGGACACTGTTTATTAGGATAAAAACACAACGTGCACTTTTTTGGGGTAATCCCCTTGCGTGGCAAGGTACCCCCCCCCCCCCTCGGATCAGCTAAAACACGGACTGAACAAGATTCGTCACCTTGCATGGCAAGGTACCCCCTCTGCTGGATCAGCTAAAACACTGACAGAACAAGATTCATCACCTTGTGTGGCAAGATACACTCCCTCCCATCCCTCCCACGTGTGTGTGCCAAGTTACAGACCTGTCTAGTCTTACGTTTTGCCTGTAGTTTTTACGCAATTTTTGATCATTTTAATTCCTACATGGTAAGAGAATCAACACACAATGGAGTCAGTTAGAGCTCACAAGACACCACACAAGCACAACAACAAAGACCTGAGTTGCCTACGGTAACTCTCACCTGGGACGCATGTAAATACAAGGTACATAAACTCCACCACAGCTACATACATTATTTCCCCCTATGTCGTTATACAAAACTACTACACAATTTTTCAAAAATATCATGACAAACAATGTCCATGTTCAGCCATTATACTTTTGAGGTTATATTCCCAAATGTTGTGATTCTTAATTGGTGTGTATTGGGAGCTTTAGACCGAATGTCAGTTTTTCAGCATGCACAGGCAAAGCGCTGTTTCTAAGTCAAGGCGAAACCACTGGCAAAGAAACAAAAAAAACTATTTTGGCACGTAGCCTATTTGGCCGAATGAGAGCATGACAAAGCCTTCAAAAACTAGATCTGTGCATCGGCTGAAGAAAAAGACTATGCTTTTTGCAAAGCATGTCATAAACTGGTGAAGGTAACGGTGTCTGGTTGGTATAATGCCATGAGATGCTGTCAAAGTGATGTGCACCAGTGTGCAGTCACAAAACGCATGCAACATGTGCTAATCGATCAACACGTCCTGCAAACACTCATTTCCTATGGTTTTTGGTCAAACGCTATGGTCACCAGTGCCGAATATGGTAAGAAGCTTCAGGTGCTTGACAGGTCTGCAGTTACGTTGTCAGTACACAGACACCCGCTACTTTCTAAGCACTCTGGTAACACTGGCACTGGGATACAAAGCATGATTGCAAAACACTCCTAAACAGGATAACAGGATATGAAGTGAGACTGCAATACATTCCCAAGTTTGTACGATGTCCGACCCATAAACATCACATCAAATGAGGCGGTGATAATTAGACATAATTAGGGTTCTGGGTGAGAATGTTGTGATTACATAATTCTTGGGGGTAATTTTGTGTGTGTGTGTGCACTTTGCACAAGTTAACTTTGCATCTGCAGTGCTGTGAGGCGTTGCCACTGGACTGACCTGGTGCAAGACAAAGTGCGGGCAGATGGAGTCGGCCTTCTCCTGTACGACACACTGGTACACCACCGTGGACAGCTGCTGCACCATGCTCTCATCCTGCACACCAAAAAAAAAAAAATGCTTTTCTCATTAGGGTTTTGACCAGGCACAAGTTCTTTTAAAAATAAAATAAAATAATGGATACTTAGAGCATCTAACCCGCACAGGCCCTAAGCATTTACACATTCTTTAAATGTACAGGTTTTCAAAATTCAACACATACAGCACAAACGCATGCACACACACACGCACGTACACACGCACATGCATGCATGCACACACGCACACACAACACACACACTCACACCACCTTATGGGCTATGTGCTCCCACTGCAGAAACAGCACATAACATATTACATTATTATTATTATGGACATGCACAGACTCAAGGACAAAACAACAACATACACAACCTGCATGACACAGGAATATTTGCACCCCGCATGGGAGCGGGGATAGCTGATGGCCGAACAACCAGGGTGACACAAACACAATTTTTCAAAGCAGGTCAAATATTCTGAACGCACCTGTACTTGAAACTGTTTGCAAAACCTCATGCATCTACAAAAAGGGCCTTGAGCCAGGACAGCAAAATCAGGCGACACAGAAGGGTTAAGTAAGTAAGTAACTTGGTGTTTTACGCCCAGTCAACCATTACAATTATATCAGGGTGAAACACAGAAGAGTTAAAAATAAAAATAAATTAAGTCACTAGCTGTAATGACAGGGACTGCCCAGTTGCCATGCACTTCCTTCATCTCTACAGATCCTGACAGAGGCGGCAGCATCACTCACCAGATCAGCCTGGCCCAGAAAGAATTCTGCCAGAGCCACGATGCGAGGGTCTGAGGTGAAGGACTTGATCACGTCAGGCTGCAACACAGTTAATGATACAAGTCGCTGATCCATTGCAACACACAGAAGAGCAAGCGCTCAGCCCGCTCGCATTCACAACTATGAAAGAACACTTTTGCTTCTTCTTTTTTCCCCCCTCTCTCTGGTGACCTTGAAAATGAGTGCTGAAAATAGGCATAAATGTGTAAGGCTCAACAGCATTTATCTGGTTATCTTTGTGTCACATTTCAAAGCCCAACCTCAAATGGTCACAGACAAAAGGTCAAGCATTAAGGTTTAGTCACACTGTGTCCACTACTCCCCCAAGTGTTTTGTTTTGTTGTTGGTTTTTAAGGAAAAAAGCATTTTGTGCATGATTTGGCCATGCCAACAAAACTTATTTGCCTTACTTGACCTTGATTTTAGGTCAAGGTCATCCTGACTTCAGGTCAAGGTCACCTTGATTTCAAATCAAGGTCCCCCAAACTGACCTTGGTGAAGGAGTGGCTGGAGTGGTCTGCTGTCAGGGACTTTCCCAGCATGCTCCTGTAACCCTGCAAAACGTGTTGAACACATGAAAATGTACATCGTCTTAAAAGACAAACTGTCGCTAATTCTTGACCATTCATGATGCGAACAAAATGACACTTAGGCAGATAACAAGCCGATGCACATATCACATGCTGATGGCGGACTGACTGACCTTGGGGTCTTCAACATAGGAGAGATGACCAGCCCTCTGCTTGACGGACAGCACACCCCCGGACTGCAGAATGGTCCTGTGCAACATAAAGAAACTCATCGTAAATGGGAAGGTGAACAATGAGATTACTTACAAGGGCACAAGGATACTTATTTGCCAGTGATATTAAACGTGCAGAGGAATTTGTCTTGGTGACATTACATTCATACAGCACATTAACAATTAGACATGACAAGACAATTAGTCATGCATAAAGCTTACATAAATAAAATTTAAATTCAATGACGTAAGTCTCGTTCATCCAAAGTAAACTACCACACACACACACACACACTCTCACATGCATGCACTCACACCCCCATGCACACACACACACTGACAAGCCATACATTTTCACAATTTTGTGACAAGAAATGCATGTGTATGTGTGTGTGTATGTGTGAGAGTGTGTGTGTGTGTTTATGTGTGTGTGTGTGTGAATCCACTGAAGACAAAAGACATGCACTCACTGTATTTTGTCCCAGTTTCTGTCCCTGTGGAAGACAATGGGCCAGTAGCGAGGGCCCAGCACCTTCACCTATGGACGACACAACACAACGCTGCTGCAGCCTCACCACAATAGTAGCTTGGTTTTGTTTACACCCAGTCAACCAGTCCTCACTACAAAGTTTCACCCAAATAAGATATCACACACAAGATTCTATCATGCCCCACCCCACCCTTCTTTCACTTTATTGACAGTAACACTTACTATTTCTCTGTGTATATTACATAAAGATACAGTTTAAGGATACAGATCACAGAAATTATAATGCAAGTTGATTACAATCAGAGGCAACAACAAAAAATCTTTTCTTTTCTTTCTTTGACTAAATTAGATATCAACTAAAAAAAAGAAATAGTCTCTTCACTGTACCCTACTCGTGTATGGTTGTGAGACAGAACAAGGGAATCAATATTACTACACAAGCTACCACTTCTGGAAAAGAAAAGGACAGAAAATTCGTCTTTTTTACATTAAAAAAAAAACTTTCCCAGAAATGGTAGTAAGTAAGTAACTTGATATTTTACGCCCAATCAACCAGCATGGTTATATCAGGGTGAATCACATTTTGTCTGCACACAGTAAATGCTAAACATATGTACATGCTAAAGCTGGTATATAGCCAGAAATGGTAACACATAAGGGCGCTGCTACAGCTAGCGGTTTGGAAGAGAGACCTCCAAAACAATCACTCCAAACAACAACAACAACCAAATTTATTGTTGGCACAAGTGCCAGGGGCACCAGACCTCACCTCTTCCAGTGTGTGAAGTTCAGGAAGCAGGCAAGGTGCGTATGTTATGAAGCTCTGGTCCTGGTACTCCACGCAATCCTGAAAACATTGGTATGAAAATTTAAGATGACGGACCAACGTTGCCGACCGGTTCTGTGGGGAAAATCACCCTTTTCTACAAAACTTTGATTTGGTTCCCCTCGTTTTTGTAATACAAACACCCTTTACTCTGTTCAAGCCTCAACCTGGCTCAGGGATTTTTTTGGAGACGGATTTTTTAAGACAGACTTTTTGACAGGAATTTTTGGAGGCAGGGATTTTTTTAAAGACTTTTTAACAGGGATTTTTGAAGACAGGGATTTTTAGAGACAGAGATTTTTGAAGACAAAGTAAAAAGTATCACCATGCAAACAACACTGACCTTGAACTTGACCTGTATCGGCACAAAGCAAGCCTTTCCTGAGTCCACGTCATGAGGAATGATGATGCGTGGCTTGGCAGCAAGGACGTACAGGTGACGGAATGCCTGCAGGTGATACCTGCAATCACAGCATGATGTTATTAACACAAGCACTGTACATAAAATTACATAATAAAAACCAAAAAAATGAACCACATGTGATTGATTCACTCCGGGTTTTCGGGGTTGTGTTTTTTTTTGGGGGGGGGGGGGGGGGGGGGGTTCTCGAAAGGAACAATTAGTCCAGGTAAACTGACACTTTTGAGTTTGTTCAGACTCATTCATGGCCTTCAAATAATCAAAGTAGGTCACGGTATACTGAAACTATTATGAGCAGGTACTGAGGTAGACATCAGCATAGCCTTGGATCATCATCACCACCACCACCACCACCACCAACAACAACAACAAAAAGACGCAAAGTAAAAACAGCATCAACACATTTACTGTCACAGCCAAAACAACCCTCCTGTCGACAGCAGTCTGTTCACAATCCAAAAGAGAGACAAATGAAGCAGTACTGACTTGTTGTCCGTGCTGAAGATGGGGAACTTGGGGAAGAAGGCGATGAGCAACGTGCCAACAGCTTCTGGGGTGGTGCACAAGGTGTACCTAAAACACACAAACACCCACAGCAAAACACAGGTAACAGCCATCTCTGAACGACCTGACTCAGGGAAGAAGGCAAAAACATAGGTAACAGCCATCTCTGTCATGGAAGGAGGCAAAACACAGGTAACAGCCATCTCTGTCATGGAAGGAGGCAAAACACAGGTAACAGCCATCTCTGAACGACCTGACTCAGGGAAGAAGGCAAAAGCATAGGTAACAGCTATCTCTGAACGACCTGACTCAGGGAAGAAGGCAAAAACATAGGTAACAGCCATCTCTGTCATGGAAGGAGGCAAAACGCAGGTAACAGCCATCTCTGTCATGGAAGGAGGCAAAAACACAGGTAACAGCCACCTCCAAACAACCTGATTCAGGGAAGAAGGCAAACACACAGGTAACAGCCATCTCTGTCATGGAAGGAGGCAAAAACACAGCTAACAGCCACCTCCAAACAACCTGATTCAGGGAAGAAGGCAAACACACAGGTAACAGCCATCTCTGTCATGGAAGGAGGCAAAAACACAGGTAACAGCCACCTCTCAACAACCTGACTCAGGGAAGAAGGCAAACACACAGATACACCCAAATACACTTTTTCTTCTTCTTTAAAAAAGAAAGAAAAGTTTGAATATTTTCAACTTTTAGCCACAGACCATGGACAGGACAGGCAATACCAGCGGCATGCACAAGATTTGGAAACAGAAGACTCCACTATGCCGGGCTCAGATTTGTATCTCAACAGGAACGCTTGTTCCTCGCTACTTTGGCACTTTCTCCAACAGTTTTTCTCTGATTCATTTTGTGCTCAGTAAAAACAATCTGAAAATAATTTCACCACAGCTTCCAGAAAAATGGCAAATGCAGCAGAAATACAAGCCTCGCTTTGAATTGCCTGAGAATGCAGTACCGAGACAACACAAAATGCAATAAGAAACTGACGCTATGGTAGCAAGAGGTCACGAGACTTACACACATGCCACTAAAAACCCAGAACTGGGCATATTCCAGACTGGAAAACAAACAAACTGCAAAACGTGTCTAGAAATATTTATGATCATATTTATTTCATAATTCTCATATTTTTGTATGCTGCAAATGTAAGCATACAAAATATGCCCAAGTCATACAGCTGAAGAGGTCTGAGTATCCAATGGGCCCTAAAAAGGGTATTTATGACTTCTTATCTGCACCACAACTTACTTGCCGCCCCCCAGAAAGAGAAGGCCCGTTGCCATGGAATGGGCCATGTGAGATCCGTACATAGCGCCCCCGTACTGCTGCCCCACACGTTTCCGTAGAAACCGACAGATGCGCAACACTTCCAGGTCACCGGTGCCAGACATCACCTGGACAGAGCGGTGTACAAGACAGGTGACCGTATGGCTGAAGGTACTGACAGATGTGAAGGAAGGAGAAGAAACATGTTTTCTGCGCTATTTGTAAAGAGTTCATTTGTGATACAAAAATGTGCGATAACTCTAATACACTATTCTCTCACAGAACATACAAAAAAAGAGGACAAAGCATGCTTGTATAAATCTGTGGTTGTGTACAAAGGTGTGCATGTGAGTATGTGCACACCTGCCTCTGATGTCTATGTATTATGTATGTGTAACAAAGATTGTGTGAGTGTGCATTGCTTTTAAATATTTGAATCTCTGACATCTAAATATTATACATGTCACAAATATTGTAAGTACCCTATCAGTGTGTGTGTGTGTGTGTGTGTGCACACACGTGCACGAGTGTGTGTGTTGTGGTGCATTGTGGTGTGCGCACACCTGTGCATGCTTGCATGCATCTTGCACAGTTTAGCTTGAACCCTTGTTGATGCGTACATTATGTCAGCTTTTGTTAAATTGCAGATAACATTCTCCATCTCCATGTACATTGCATGTGTTACGTTTGTTCAGCACTTTGAGCTGCGGGGAAGGCACTTTACAAATTTCCATTATTATTAGGGCTATCCCCAGCTAGGCATACTAGCCGCCCATTATCATCACTGTTACACTTTAGCAAGCCGATTCCAGGCAGGCTGAGAGAAGCAAGCAGACACTGACCATGGCCAGGGCCACCAGGACGACGCTGGTGCAGTTCTCCATGGTGCTCCGGCCAGCCTGCTCACACAGGGATGGCGTCAGCATGATCTCCAGCATCCGCCGCATGTACTCCAACTGATTTTTTTTTTGGACAAAAAACAGCCAACAATTTACATCTGCAAAGATTACACAAAAACTTGGTTTAATGTTCGCTGACATAGATAACCTGTAATAAAGAAGCAAAGAAAGAAATAACCAAGAACCCCACCCCCACCGCCCATCCCAAACAGGGATGGCATCAGCAGGATCTCTAGCATCTGCCAAATGAACTCCAACAGCAAGCAAATAAATTTACATCTGCAGAGATTACATACAAACTTGGTTTAATCTTTGCTGACATAGTTAACCTGTAATAAAGAAGCAAAAAAACCAACAACTAAACACCCATACTTCATCCCAAACAAATTGAAGAATGTGGTGGCTTTGGATGACAGGCCAGTGCCACTCAGATCTACAACTGCATACAGCATGGTTAGTTAGTTAGTAATTGAATTCTAACATCCTGTCAACTACACAGACTCACCTCAGGTCAATCAAACTCTGTCATAAGCAAATGCACGTTTGAAAACTCCTCTGATAGACATATAATCTTATAAAGCACATGGCAGGGATCAGTGACAACAGAAGAGCACTGTGAGCATGAAACACTGACAGACCGGACTGCATGCCTGTAAAGCTGCAGCTGGCAACGAGACGAGTCTCACCAGTATCTCAAAAGCCTTCTTGTTGGCTGTTCCAGCAAACTTCAGCCCCAGCACCATAGAACTTCCTGCTGTGATGTTGATCCAGGCTTGGCTGTGACACACACACACACACACACATATTTAGAGTCAAACACACACATATTCAGAGTCACACACACACACACATACTCAGTCACACACACACATACTCAGTCACCACACACACACACACACACACACACACACACACACACACACACACACACACACACACACACACACACACATCCCACCCCCTCCTCCACACACACACAAAAACTGTCTCACACAGACAAACACAGTCACCCATATACACAATCACCCATATACAGTCACCCATACACACCCACACAGGCATTATCCAGTGATCATTATTTACATTTGTCAGTCAAGTTATTATTCTTTTCTATTTGTGTCCACCTTTGTGTCTTGTATACCTGTCATTAACTTGTCATTAACATCTGGATGTATACACACAAACACACACAAAGTTACTCTAATTTAAAAAAAAGTTGTTCTGACCTTGTTCTTAATCCCATGCCCTGAAATAACCATCCTGGTTCACTGGGCGTAAAAAAACCAAGTTACTTACTTCTTTATCTATGACTGGTTACTATGCACACATACCAACAAGAAAATGTACATGCATGGTGTATGATACAGATCAGTGTCATACACATTTAAACCCATCCCTAATAAGCCTTATGGTTTCTGTGGATGTTAAGCACCATGTTTACTTACTTACACGTTTAAATTCATTGTGGTTTTTGTGTGTGTTGGGGGTGGGTGGGGTGGGGGGGGGGGGGGTGTCTTTCTGTATCTTGCTTTGTGTGGGTTGTTTTGGTGGGACTGTGCGCTACCTGGTGTGTATAAAACATCATACTTAGGTTAATATGTATCATGTGAGTGCTCAGTGCGTTGATGAGAGCATGATAAATGTACATTATCATTATTATTATTATTTTCCACAAAACACTTCATTAAAAAAAAAAAAGTTTTGTTTTTACACTTATCACAAGCAGACACAATTCTGATCCTGCTGAGACAGCAAAGATCCTGTGCCTTTGGAACAGCATTTACCTCATGGTTTCAAAGTCAATGGTGTCGTCAACGTCCTCATTCTCATCCTCCCCTCGCTTGAAGGCAAACTTCTGCACAATCTGGAACAGGATGAGGGCAGTGTAATAAACACTGCATTTACTGCACACGGTATAACTATAAGGTACACTGTAGTTACTGCATGCAGTATAGTGTATACTGCACTTACTGCACACAGTATAAGGTACAGTGTAGTTACTGCACGCAGTATAGTGTATACTGCACTTACTGCACACAGTATAAGGTACACTGTAGTTACTGCACACAGTATAGTGCATACTGCACACATTATAAGGTACACTGTAGTTACTGCACGCAGTATAGTGTATACTGCACTTACTGCACACAGTATAAGGTACACTGTAGTAACTGCCCACTGCACTTACTGCACACATTATAAGGTACACTGTAGTTACTGCACGCAGTATAGTGTACACTGCACTTACTGCACACAGTATAAGGTACACTGTAGTTACTGCACGCAGTATAGTGTAAACTGCACTTACTGCACACATTATAAGGTACACTGTAGTTACTGCACGCAGTATAGTGTACACTGCACTTACTGCACACATTATAAGGTACACTGTAGTTACTGCACACAGTATAGTGTACACTGCACTTACTGTAGACATTATAAGGTACACTGTTGTTACTGCACGCAGTATAGTGTACACTGCACTTACTGCACACATTATAAGGTACACTGTAGTTACTGCACACAGTATAGTGTATACAGCACTTACTGCACACAGTATAAGGTACACTGTTGTTACTGCACGCAGTATAGTGTACACTGCACTTACTGCACACATTATAAGGTACACTGTAGTTACTGCACACAGTATAGTGTATACAGCACTTACTGCACACAGTATAAGGTACACTGTAGTTACTGCACACAGTATAGTGTACACTGTATTGACTCCTGCACAGTGTAAGGTTCACTACCCAGGACCCATTTTCATCACACACATTCAATGTTTTGTTATTTTCCTCAACCTCAACTAAGAGATTCGTGCACAAAAGATTATTTGTTTTACTGCTTTCAGTTTCACAGCTGCGCTTTTCATTGAAAAGCTATTCCCACCCTGAAATTCCTGCAAAGGACAAAGTACTAAAATATATGTATATATATTTTGTTTTTTTAAAGCAGAAAAAAGAAAAAGTAAATGGTTCCCTGATTCTTTTGCTAACATAACCATCTCCTTATGTGCCTTTTTTCAGATTTTTTTTTTATTTTTTTTGTTCTGTTCTGTTGTGTTCTATTTTTATTCTGGGGGGTGGAGAATAAATCTGGAGAGAGCGCTCACGCTAAGGCTTTACACCAGGTGAGACTGGCTGGTACCTGTGGGATGGTGCTCTCCACCCAGCTCTTGCTGGGCATCACTGCGTCCCACAGCACTAGGCCTCGGCTCAGCGTCTGAAACAGCAGCGATACATGTCAGCTGCCAGGCTGCTACTTCTGCTGCTACTGTTACTAATGTCACACACGCACTCACACTGGGCATCACTGCGTCCCACAGCACCAGGCCTCGGCTCAGCGTCTGAAACACCAACGATGCATGTCAACTGCCAGGTCGCTACTACTGCTGCTACTGTTACTAATGCTATACTCACACACCACACACACACACGCACACACACTAGGCATTACTGCATCCCACAGCGCCAGGCTGAAACACCAATGATGCATGTCAACCGCCAGGTTGCTACTACTGCTGCTACTGCTACTAATGCTGCACACACTGGGCATCAGTGTGTCTCACACCCAACACATCACACACTGGGCTGCACTGCACCCAGGACCGGGCTGAACCCAAGATGCAGTAAACCACCTTGCCACTTTTTGTGGTACTGTTCCTAATACACACATGCATCCATTAAAACACACCACAACATAAAAACTGGGCATTAGGCCCACAGCACCAGGCTAAACACCAATGACTTTGTCAACATACCGGGGAACTTTCCCTCTACTGGCTACTATGCTACACACGCACACACACACACACGCACACATACACATTACTGCGTCCCACACGCCACAAACACCAATGATGCATGTCAACCGCCAGGTTCTCTCTTTCTGCCAAATGTTAACTAAATCCCTGACCACCCTGGGCAGAAGGTACTCGGGCCGCAGGTGATCACTTTAAACTGCTTTCACGGTCCCCTCCCCCAAAATGCACACTGGACAAGCGTGTCCCACAGCACCAGCTCACACTCTCTGCCACTTCTTGTGGTCGAAGCATCGTTCCTAGCATACACACATGCATTCCATTATAAATGTTCAGCCACTTTTAACATATAAAACAAGTATGTAGGCACACACCCATACAATCATTCACTCACACACATTGAAATCACACATACACAGACTTTCCTCTACATTTGGTACTTGCCCCCCTCCCCCTCCCCCCACAACACATGCATGCATGCATGCACACACACACACACACACACACACACACACACACACACACACACACACACACACACACACACACACACACACATGCATGCAGGCATTCGCTCACACAGACTCTCTCTTTCATGCCCAAAGTGTTGAATGAAAGTGCCTGATGCCTACCCTGAGCAGAAGGAAATCAGGCCGCACGTGATCCAGCATGAACTGCGTGTCAGGCGCCTGTAGCCACTCCGCCACAGCACTGCACACACACCGTTCACAATTTTATTCATACACCTTGCTGCTATTCACCCACTGTTCTTTTCTGTCCATCATTGAGATTTACATGCACAAATTTTTTTTTAAAAGCTGTCAAGTTTTTAACGTCCATTCAACCATGCAAGTCACATCTGGGCAAATGCATATATGTAAATAATCATAGAGCGATCTGGAAGAAAATACAGGAGGCAAGGTTTACTGCACCAGTTCCCTGATCTTATAAAACATAAACCTCAAGAACTCTCAACTCATCTATTCTGGTGGTTGGATGGGAGTGTGTGTGTGTGTGTGTGTGTTGGGGGGGGGGGGGGGATGAGGGGGGATTCTACAAATTGTATATGCTTTCTCCCATTTTGAATCACTTTACCCCAGGAAAGCCAACTGCCACAGGACAGTCCCAGCAGCAGCCACCAGCCTAGTTAACCCCTACTTTTTGTCCCAAGATGAAACACAGGATGACCTGTTTCCAGTCCGAAAGAAGAGCATGCCCAGCGCCAGCGTTGCCCCTGGCGATGTGACATCCACATTCACACAGTCACCTTCCTGTTATACAGAAATAAAAGAAGCAAAATACACATGCACATCCACAGCGTACACAAATACTGAAATCAACTTTCACATCCAACATCCACAGAAGTGGATTTTTTAAGAGGACAACTTTTGGCTGCCTTTTGTTCACTATTTCTCCCCCCCCCCTCCTCAATACACACACAAGTGCAACTGTTAACAACTAAACTCCGTTGCATTATTATGGAGAAACAATCAGAGCCAAACATTGGAACCATTTCTGGAACCATTTCAAAGGCAACGTTGGAGGAACTTCTGGGAGACAGGGTGGAGCGCATATGGGCTTTTTCGAGTGCACAGATACCATCTTGAACTGAACTGAACACTCAGAGACAACCCCAAAAAATCCTCTACTTTAATCTACTCAAGTGTCAGTATTGCTTTTTCTCCTCACTGGTGCAATGAAGGCAGGGTAAAACATGAATTACATCATCGCTGCGCTCATCAGTGCACGCATGTGTGCATGCATTGTTAGTGTTACTGTAATGCACCCTGCGCTCCCACCTTGTGTGGTAGACGGGTATGATAGAAATCTCCGTTACTATTATTTTTCACATTCATGCTTCAGCCTCCACTTACCTTGATGAGGTAGCTGGGGGACCGGAATCTTTCTCTGTAGATGCCAGGCTGGTGAGAGAGAAAACAAAATCTTTTGGTCAAAAACATCTCACTCTTGCCTTGGCTTTGCCACCAAGAGACTAAACACTCGCAAACGCAATTTGTGATGTTACATCTGAAAGGTTAGACCAAAAGATGTCTCTTGGGGTTTGCACTTCAGGATGAGTACTTCGCAACACTAACTATCAGTAGCAGGACATCAGCTCTGAAATTTATCACATTTTGGAAAAAGATCCTGCATGTTACTTGCAAAACATGGCATCTTCTGCACATTAGATCTTAGCTGAATTCTGAATCAAGCAATTACAGATTTTAGTTGAATGGCAATTGAAAAACCAAACAAAAAACAAGGGCAAACACTCAACCACACGGCAAAAACTGGACACTAACACCAACATCTAAGCACAAATGTGCCCACAATACTAGAACCACTGTACTCTCCCTGTACATCAATCGTTTCACGCAAGCTGGCAGTAAAAGTAAACTCTGGCCCAGCACAGTAATCATTTCATGCAAGTTGGAGGTCAAAGAAAACTCAGGCCAAGAACTGGGATGAAACTCACCAGAGGTCGCCTCTGGCCACCAACCATGAGGTGACACAGGATGTCAGCCATGTTGTGGTTGGACAGCCCCACCGCTTGCTTCCCCTTTCTGAAACCAGTCACTCAGCCATTACACATATATGCTTTTTTACACACTCACAGATCATTGCAGCTATTCACTTCCCTTTCTGAAACCAGTCACTGCATTAAACACAGCTTTCCTTTCTAAAACCAGTCATTCTGCATTAAACACAGCTTTCCTTTCTGAAACCAGTCACTACATTAAACACAGCCTTCCTTTCTAAAACCAGTCACTCTGCATTAAACACAGCTTTCCTTTCTGAAACCAGTCACTGCATTAAACACAGCTTTCCTTTCTGAAACCAGTCACTGCATTAAACACGGCTTTCCTTTCTGAAACCAGTCACTCTGCATTAAATATAGCTTTCCTTTCTGAAACCAGTCACTGCATTTAAACACAGCTTTCCTTTCTGAAACCAGTCACTGCATTAAACACAGCTTTCCTTTCTGAAACCAGTCACTGCATTAAACACAGCTTTCCTTTCTGAAACCAGTCACTGCATTAAACACAGCTTCCCTTTCTGAAACCAGTCACTGCATTAAACACAGCTTTCCTTTCTGAAACCAGTCACTGCATTAAACACTGCTTTCCTTTCTGAAACCAGTCACTACATTAAACATAGCTTTCCTTTCTGAAACCAGTCACTACATTAAACACAGCTTTCCTTTCTAAAACCAGTCACTCTGCATTAAACACAGCTTTCATTTCTGAAACCAGTCACTCTGCCATAAAAATACATTGTTTCCCACACTTGCAGATCATTGCAACTATTTGCTTCCCTTTCTGACACCAGTCACTCTGCATTTTAAACACATACTGTTTTCCACATCTGCAGATCATTGCAACTATTCACTTCCCTTTCTGAAACCAGTCACTCTGCCAAACCATCACACCATCAGCACCTCTACAAAACCATCACACCATGGACACCTCTATAAAACCATCACACCACCACCTCTATAAAACCATCACACCAGCAGCACTTCTATAAAACCATCACACCAGCAGCACTTCTATAAAACCACCACACCACACCTCTATAAAACCATCACACCATGGACACCTCTATAAAACCATCACACCACCAGCACCTCCATAAAACTATCACACCACCAGCACCTCCATAAAACCATCACACCAGTGACCACCAGCACCTCCATAAAACCATCACACCACCAGCACCTCTATAAAACCATCACACCACCAGCACCTCTATTAAACCATCACACTACCAGCACCTCCATAAAACCATCACACCACCAGCACCTCTGTAAAACCACCACACCATGGACACCTCTATAAAACCATCACACCACCAGCACCCCTATAAAACCATCACACCACCACCACTTCTATAAAACCATCACACCACTGGCACCTCCATAAAACCATCACACCACCAGCACCTATATAAAACCATAACACCACCAGCACCTCCATAAAACCATCACACCACCAGCACCTCTGTAAAACCATCATACCACCAGCACCTCTATAAAACCATCACACCACCAGCATCTCTATAAAACCATCACACCACCAGCACCTCCATAAAACCATAACACCATGGACACCTCTATAAAACCATCACACCACCCACACCTCTACAAAACCATCACATCACCAGCATCTCTATAAAACCACCACATCATGGACACCTCTACAAAACCATCACACCACCAGCACCTCTGTAAAACCATCACACCATGGACACCTCTATGAAACCATCACACCACCAGCACCTCTATAAAACCAGCCAACAGAGGCATAAGGACAGCTCAGGAGCTGTGTGAAAGTTGAGGTGGCCATCCTGGGCTCCCCATCTCTAACAGTCCTTATGGTCTTTGGGGATGTAAAGCAACACTGAACTTGAACGAAAGGAGGATGCTGACGAGGACACTTACCCCAAACATGACGAGGCCGAGGGACAGCCCAGCAGCCAGGGAGTAGGACTCGCGGTCGATGCAGTTCTCCATCTCGGGGCCTGGGGGTCGACCTGCGCCAACAGGTTACAGCATACAGTCTCACTGCGCCATTCGCACAAACACTAGTCAACATAAACAATCTACAGTCTCACTACACCGTCCCCACAAACACTAGTCAGCATGAACAAACACTAGTCAGCATGAACAATCTAGTCTCACTTCATGGTCCCAACAAACACCAGTTACCATGAACAATCTACAGTCTCACTGCACCATTCCAACAAACACCAGTCAGCATGAACAATCTACAGTCTCTACACCACTGTAAGTGTGATATTTCTGTGCAGGTCAACACCACTGTAAGTGTGATGTTTTTGTGCCAGTCAACACAACTACTGTGCAAGTACATGATGTACGGGCCAACACAGTTTTAACGCTACAGGCAGGCAGAGATGGGACCACGTCTCAAACAGGCTGTGTGGTGCTAACAAAAACTCAGCATGTGAAACCACTACTAGTAGCAGGGCTTTGATACTGGAACTGCAGTGCATGCGTCAAGTTACAATGATGACACTAAACTTTCTTAGTTACAATGGTGACACCAAACTTCCTTAGTTACAACTGTGACACCAAACTTCCTACCTTAGTTACAATGGTGACACCAAACTTCCTCCCTTAGTTACAATGGTGACACCAAACTTCCTACCTTAGTTACAACTGTGACACCAAACTTCCTACCTTAGTTACAACTGTGACACCAAACTTCCTCCCTTAGTTACAACTGCGACACCAAACTTCCTACCTTAGTTACAACGGTGACACCAAACTTCCTACCTTAGTTACAACTGCAACACCAAACTTTCTACATTAGTTACAACGGTGACACCAAACTTCCTACCTATCTCGGCCAGGAGCACCTCAGCCATGTGGCTGTGCGCTGTGCCCTGGTACACCAGCCCCACCCCTAGAACGGCAGCCACCTGCACGTTGTGCGGGATGTTGAGTTCCGTGGAGGTAGGGGGCAGCAGCGCCGGGACGTGGACGCTGAGGATCTTGGTCGTGGCCAGGTCCATGGTGCCCCGCCTGGAAGGCAAGCATTGCTTTATTCCGTTTTATTTGTATACCCTTACCTTTGTGATGTTGAAATGTCTTTTTTTTTTAACGTGGAATCTGAGTGACCCAAAAGGCATTTTATGCACTTATTATGAATGATAAAGTTCTTTCATATTGCTGGCATGAAATATAAACCCCTTTTCTTTAGGCTTCCATGGAAATTGGTGCTGATGACATCCCCCCCTCCCCCCACCTCCATTTTCATATGAAGTACTTGACCCTCCTGTTACTTGGGAAAGACATGATGAGCAGCCCACGGCTGCCTCCCCTTCTTCTTTTGGTGGGATGCACTGGGTTGCAGAAGTGCTTACAACATATCTCCCCATACTCTCTTGCACAGCAGAGAGACATTTAGTATAACCCTCAATAAATCCTGAAACCCAGGAAGTATTAATATAACACCGGTTTCAATTTCCCTCTCTCTCTCTTTAGTGGATCAAAGGCATTTACACAGGAAAAAAGCAAATAATCTCAAAATTTTCCGAAAATGTTCTCGTCTTTACCCATTCTGAAAGCCTGCGGTTGAAATCTACCTTCAAGCACACGCGCACATGCTGACAGCACCTGCTGGCTGCACAGCACTACCGCTCACCCCACATTTTAAAGCCACTGCACACTGCAACCCTCTCTCTGCGGCCCCCTCCTCAACAAGACAAACCCCTCACCAATGACCACCAACCACCTTATGTTTGATTTGGGTACCGTCCCTCAACAAGACAAACCCCTCACCAATGACCACCAACCACCTTATGTTTGATTTGGGTACCGTCCCTCAACAAGACAAACCCCTCACCAATGACCACCAACCACCTTATGTTTGATTTGGGTACCGTCCCTCAACAAGACAAACCCCTCACCAATGACCACCAACCACCTTATGTTTGATTTGGGTACCGTCCCTCAACAAGACAAACCCCTCACCAATGACCACCAACCACCTTATGTTTGATTTGGGTACCGTCCCTCAACAAGACAAACCCCTCACCAATGACCACCAACCACCTTATGTTTGATTTGGGTACCGTCCCTCAACAAGACAAACCCCTCACCAATGACCACCAACCACCTTATGTTTGATTTGGGTACCGTCCCTCAACAAGACAAACCCCTCACCAATGACCACCAACCACCCTTATGTTTGATTTGGGTACCGTCCCTCAACAAGACAAACCCCTCACCAATGACCACCAACCACCTTTATGTTTGATTTGGGTACCGTCCCTCAACAAGACAAACCCCTCACCAATGACCACCAACCACCTTTATGTTTGATTTGGGTACCGTCCCTCATCAAGACAAACCCCTCACCAATGACCACCAACCACCTTATGTTTGATTTGGGTACCGTCCCTCAACAAGACAAACCCCTCACCAATGACCACCAACCACCTTTATGTTTGATTTGGGTACCGTCCCTCAACAAGACAAACCCCTCACCAATGACCACCAACCACCTTTATGTTTGATTTGGGTACCGTCCCTCAACAAGACAAACCCCTCACCAATGACCACCAACCACCTTATGTTTGATTTGGGTACCGTCCCTCAACAAGACAAACCCCTCACCAATGACCACCAACCACCTTTATGTTTGATTTGGGTACCGTCCCTCAACAAGACAAACCCCTCACCAATGACCACCAACCACCTTTATGTTTGATTTGGGTACCGTCCCTCAACAAGACAAACCCCTCACCAATGACCACCAACCACCTTATGTTTGATTTGGGTACCGTCCCTCAACAAGACAAACCCCTCACCAATGACCACCAACCACCTTATGTTTGATTTGGGTACCGTCCCTCAACAAGACAAACCCCTCACCAATGACCACCAACCACCTTATGTTTGATTTGGGTACCGTCCCTCAACAAGACAAACCCCTCACCAATGACCACCAACCACCTTATGTTTGATTTGGGTACCGTCCCTCAACAAGACAAACCCCTCACCAATGACCACCAACCACCTTTATGTTTGATTTGGGTACCGTCCCTCATCAAAGGGACGCGGTGCACGGTTGTGTGGTGTTTACAGAATACACCCAGTCGGCAGAAGTTTCATGCGGCACCAGCCATGTCAGCGCTGTAAGTACACCGCTTCGGCGGATATTCAAAACGCGCTATAAAAAGCTAGTCGGTCGCGTAGAATCACGTGCAAATGCAATGAGTCTGCTCAAGAGTGGAGGATAGCACTATGCAAAGGCAATCAACAACAACAACAACAACAAAGGTCTCGCTAAACAGGGGTTTATAACTTGCCATGGCAACGTAATAGTTCAGTGCAGCGCAGCAAGCGTTCTGCTCACCATGGGTTCAGTTCAGTCTATGTTTTTTGTGAACCCAGCACACAAAAACAATACTCAGTGGAGTAGAAGACTTACTTAGCTGCAGACAGCCCCAGCAGGATGCCGATTGTTGTCATTTCATGGCCCTGAAAAAGCAAAGAGTGACAGTCTGCTACAGTCTATTACAGTGACAGTCTGCAGCAGTCCGAGAGATCCTGTGGTGTACAGTCAATGTCCAACAGTAAATAATAATAACGGTGGGGTCTCAAAGCGCCCATTCTCAAATGAGCCCTAGGCACGTACATTTCATACTCAAGCTAAAAACACCCAATAACAGCACACAGAATATTAACAAACGCAGATTTGGCATCAAACATAGCCCTAAAAACACCCAATAACAGCACATACAATATTAGCATACACAAATTTGTAATTAAACATAGACCCCCCACCCACCCACTATAGACACACATACATTTCTGTGTACACACACGCACGCACGCACACACACACACACACACACACACACACACACACACACACACACAGACACACACACACACACCTGACCACTAAGTCACGAAACGGACCTGACCACTAAGTCTCAAAAACATGAGGCAGACCACCTAAGATCCAAAACTGACATGTCCCTGAGGGTTGGGTGTGCCTACCTTGCTGAGGTAGTCGTGCACGTTGAGCGTGTCCAGGTTGGGCAAGTGCCCGTTCAACCCCAGAGCCATCAGGAAACCTGCATACTCATTGGTCAGTTCATTGTTTTTGGGTCGGTTGTAGATGATCCACGCTGATTCCACCTGAAGTCAGCACACAGCAGGTCACAATGTGTGTGTGTGTGTGTGTGCATGTGTTTGTGAGTCTGCACTCCATTTTGGGGGTTCTGGCAGAAATTCTTGCTATTTCGGGGTCACAAATATGCAGAAAATTTTGTTTTCAATGCAAAACAAACCCGTCCCATGCAATTGCTCAAACCCCATGTGTTCACCACACCCCAAAAAAAATCCAGATCTGTATGTCAGAATGCATTTTAATTAAAGGCTTTAAGCAATCTCTCTTTCTCACTCAGTCTCTGTTTCTCTGAAGTCCGGGCATGAAGCTGGTAGCCAGGACATACCAACTTTGACAGCTGCCAGGCCAAGGTGGGTGACATCAAACAAGGTCAGAGGTAGTTCACTGCCTACATCAGTTTCCGGACGCATTACTGGTTTCTCACCGCTCATTGGCAAGCAGGGCTGACCACGTTTCACAACTCAGCATAATGTCACAAAAGCCAAAATAAAAAGCTTACTTTTTTTGCTGTTGTAGTCGTGATAATATTTCTGAACCAGCGCCTTCCACTAGCTCTGAGCTGGCTATCAACAGGCCGCCTACTCAAGAAAATAAACAAACCAGCCAGGAATCTGCGAGTACCAGCGACAGTCCGATACCTAACCAGGCACCAGTGAAAAAAGTTCATGACCATGGAAGGTCGCAAACTTGAAGATGCTGAATGTGTAAGTGCTGTTATCTGTCAGGTTTGCTGAGAATTTCGCAGCAGGCATGAAAGGCAAAATTTCAACTATACCAGTGCAGGATTGGTCTTTAAAAAAGTTATCAGTGTGTTTAGCATATCTGATTGTGCACATTTTTGTCCATCACCACGCTTGCTGTACACAAGATCTAAAAAGTGTTTGCAACAACTGGTTATGATCAGAGCAAACAGAATACCCCCCAACCTCATCACTACCCCCATCAGCCACTGAGGCAGTAAACTATCATCTCCAACCCACTGAACTCAGTGAACCTTCCACTGCCTTCGAACACAGTCACGAGCAGCAAGCAGCACAATCGGTGTGGTCTAAGCGAAAAAAGAAACTGGCCAGTAGGCACGCTTCTGTGGGTCTTATACAGGAGATGCCTCCTGGTGTCAGGGGGAAGCCACTCAATAAGGGTATTAATGGACGATAATTTGGGGTTGTTTGGGAAACCAAATGCAGGTAGGTATTTGGCCTATGGGATAATATCTCCTTGTCGTTAGATTGAGGTCGTGTATTTGAAAGAAATATGTCATCTCAAACCCGCTGAGCTCAGTGAACCCTCCAACTACTCTCACCCCTGGCATTACTTACCTGAGAGAAGTTGGCGATGCGCAGTCCGGCAGCCACGCCATTGTGGAAGTGGGGCCAGCTGGTCATGTTGGGTGGAACTTCCACGCGCGACAATTCCACTGTGCTGTTCCTGTTCACATCAAAACAATACACTGGCGTGAGCATCACCAATTGAATTTCATGTCACTGTTCTCGTCACAGTTACATAAAACACGCCCACCCTCCCTGATCTATCACAGCTGGCTTGCCAATTACGCATCACAAGCTTAAAGAATACTGAACTTGTTTCACAACATGACCACAGCTGCTTCACAACTGGTAAAGTGTTTTAAATGAAGCATGTTATGCACCACAAACTTAAGGAATACTGAACTTGTTTCACAACATGAACAAAGCTGTTTCACAGCTGGTGAAGTGTTTTAAATGAAGCATGTTATGCACCACAAACTTACGGAATACTGAACTTGTTTCACAACATGAACAAAGCTGTTTCAGAACTGGTGAAGTGTTTTAAATCAAGCAAGTTATGCACCATGAGCTTAAGGAATACTGCACTTGTTTCACAACATGAACAAAGCTGTTTCACAGCTGGTGAAGTGTTTTAAATGAAGCAAGCGTACAGTCTGACTTGGTGACCTAATTTCGAAAATTATTAATAACAAAAGTCCTAACCTCCACTGCTAACATCAACCAAATCTTAGGACGACAAAACACTATACAAAGATATACAATATACACAGTCTTATTAGTGCTCCATCTATCCTTGCAAGACTGAAGATCAACCTTGCTGTCAACTATTCTCCTAAACATCAATCCAGATCACCTACATCCTGACAAGACTCAGCCTCTAAAATACGGAACACACGTGTGCTTGCAGCTGAGCACTGACCAGTGTACAGCCCAAAGTGGCCACGCCAACTACTGTACAGCAGGCAAGACAACAAGGTGTGAAGTTTAAACATGTGTGCTTGCAGTTGAGCACTGACCAGCGTACAGCCCAAAGTGGCCACGCCAACCACTGTACAACTGACAAGACAACAGGGTGTAAAATTTATTACGCGATGCCACCACCACCTACCTGGGAGGAGCCCGGCCGGTGAGACACAGCTTGGGGATGGGCAGCGTCTCTGTGGTCAGCGGGGTGTAGGTGCACAGTGTGAACATCCCTCTGGAACAGCGTCAGTGAAAACGTGCGGCTTGTAAAAACCAGAAACTGAACCCCAGTCTGCTGCAAGTCATGCTTGTTCTAACACAACATCCAACCCTCAATCTACTCACTTTCAGTCTGGTTCATATGTAATGAACAAACACCCCCCTTCCCACCCACACACTCACACACAACTAGGCAATGCACACATACACACATGCACACACTCACACACACACAGACAAACACAACTTCACTAAAGAGGTCAATGTAAAACTCAGTTCATGCAACTGTCATGCACAGTTTGAAATATGTCGCTTACAAATTGGGGCTGAGAAAAAAAGCCAACAGCAGTTGACAAAGCTGGATCACCAGAAGGTCATTATCAAAACAGATTTCGTTTCCCAAACTAAGCACGTTCACTTTTTTCACGCAGCAGACAACAAGTATTACAGCCTTACCTGCCCAGAGACAGAGCCATGGTGCGGATACAAATGGAGTACAGGTGGCGCTCTTGTTCTTCGATGAAGTCGTGATCACTGACCTCAGGCCTCTGAACCACCGCGATCTGGACCGGGTGAGCCGATTGCAGCATCCTGCCAACTTCCTGTACGCGAAGGTCATCACTCCAGCGCAGGGATAACAGCTGCAACACCACATCATCAGCATTATTACTGCACATCAGTAATGTAAAAACTCAACCAATGTAAAATCAGCACACAAGGGAGGTAATTAGCACTTGAAAGATGTCACACAAACACGACAACAAAGATCCAAGTCACCTACAGTAACTCTCACCTGGCATGCGTGTAAATACAAGGTACATAAACTCCTCCAGAGGTAAATCTGTAGGTGACTCCGGTCTTTGCTGTTGTGTTTGTGTGATGCGTTTCCAGCGCTAATTAACTACCTTGTGCGTTGATTCTACACGAGTGTTCTGGGCTTTGTTTTGTTTCAGATTGTGTCAAGTAATGTAAGTACAGTGCAGTACAATCTGAAAGAAACAATAATTTCCTTCATGTTATTGTCATTAACACTTTGTGTTAACTGATCAAGAATAAGAAGTCAGATAAGAAGTGCTTTGCAAATCTGCAGTAATGCAAAAGAGTGCGAAAGAGAGACTAAAACTAAAAGGTATATTGTAATGGTTGGATGCATGTTTCTGAATATAAATGCCCCACAAGTATGTGCTTGGCAAAAACAAAAAGAGCAGGAAGTGTCAGGGTTTAGGGAACTGGTTCGAGTTCATCAAGATTTTGTGTTGTCCTGGAAAACTGAAGATTTACTCAAATCCACCAATTGTTGTTTCTTGGTTGCTATAGTTTCCCCCTCTCTCATTCACCGACATAATAAGTTAAGATGCAATGTATGTAAATAGCTAGATAGTTGTGTCACTCAACCTCTTTGTTTTGCATGTGGCATGGGGGTGGAGCTAAAAATCCTGACGGAAACCACGAAGTGAAATATTTTAATATTCTCAAACAGAACACACAGTGCAAATCAACTGCATATTCAAGTACGCACACAATACAGGTATGCACACACAATACAAGTACACATACAAGTAATACATTACAAACTTCTCCACACAATGACAAATGCAACCCAAAGACTATAATTATCTGCTGTAAATAACCCACAAGAACAGCCACCACACATCAGTGCAGCGCCAGAGCCATAAAACCTGTACCTCTTTATCCAGATGCCCCATGCCATGACACCTGTACCTCTTTATCCAGATGCTCCACGCCATGAAACCTGTACCTCTTTATCCAGATGCTCCATCCCATGGAACCTGTACCTCTTTATCCAGATGCTCCAGCCATGAAACCTGTACCTCTTTATCCAATGCTCCATGCCATGAAACCTGTACCTCTTTATCCAGATGCTCCACTGCCATGAAACCTGTACCTCTTTATCCAGATGCTCCATCCATGGAACCTGTACCTCTTTATCCAGATGCTCCACACATGAAACCTGTACCTCTTATCCAGATGCTCCATCCCATGAACCTGTACCTCTTATCACACCCATGCTAAATTACTCTTAAATGCCCACATGAAACCTGTACCTCTTTATCCAGATGCTCCATGCCATAAACCTGTACCTCTTTATCCAGATGCTCCATCCATGGAACCTGTACCTCTTTATCCAGATGCTCCACGCCATGAAACCTGTACCTCTTTATCCAGATGCTCCATGCCATGAAACCTGTACCTCTTTATCCAGATGCTCCATGCCATGAAACCTGTACCTCTTTATCCAGATGCTCCATGCCATGAAACCTGTACCTCTTTATCCAGATGCTCCATGCCATGAAACCTGTACCTCTTTATCCAGATGCTCCATGCCATGAAACCTGTACCTCTTTATCCAGATGCTCCATGGCCATGAAACCTGTACCTCCTTATCCACATGCTCCAGGCCATGAAACCTGTACCTCCTTATCCACATGCTCCATGCCATGAAACCTGTACCTCTTTATCCAGATGCTCCATGCCATGAAACCTGTACCTCTTTATCCAGATGCTCCATGCCAGTGAAACCTGTACCTCTTTATCCAGATGCTCCAGCCATGAAACCTGTACATCTTTATCCAGATGCTCCACGCCATGAAACCTGTACCTCTTTATCCAGATGCTCCATGCCATGAAACCTGTACCTCTTTATCCACATGCTCCATGCCATGAAACCTGTACCTCTTTATCCAGATGCTCCATGCCATGAAACCTGTACCTCTTTATCCAGATGCTCCATGCCATCCTCCTCCTCCTTGGCAGGGCTGCTCTTGGATGTGGGCTGCACCATGGCCGGGCACATCACGCGGGGCGGCCGCGATGAAGGGCCAACCAGCAACTGCCACAAATCTTGCCGACCTGAAAAGGGAAGGCGGTGAGTGAACACACACACTGGGGAGTGGGGATAGCTCAGCAGTCAGTGCTGGACTTGTGATCAGACGGTCCCAGGTTTGAGTCCCCACAAGAGAATTTTGTTTTTCCAGGGTCAATTCTCTGTGCCGACTCTTATTTCAGTATCCAAATCATGAGTGCAGTGAGACTGCTTGAGAGAAGAGCATAGCGCTACATCAAAGCGATCAACAATAATGATGCTAGTCTGTGACACGAGCTCAACAGCAACCATGAGCATGGTTTAATGATCATGTAAAGGCCCAACATGTTGCTTCCTATGTTTTTCTTCTTCTCTCTCTTTTTTTCTTTCTTTCCCCACCCCAGTCAAGGGTTGCCATCAGGTGGTCTAGACCTGCACTGTAATCCAGTGTCAGTGTTTTGTCTGGGTTCGTCGCCTGATCAAGGCAGAGTCACAGACTTTTCCATTTCTTCCAAGTTCACACTTGCATTGTACAGACTCTTTAGTGCTGGTTACACCTTTGTGTGCACAGCACATGCTAACATTCTGCTTGTTAAAGATCCCACATCCGCCCTTCCATAAGTGAAGATCTAATGACCAACAGTACAGAAACACACACGCATACCACATAAAAGGAGCATAACGAATGGTATTATGCATTTTCAGAGCCACTCACAAGGCAGAAAAGATTAGCAATTATTAACCTCATTGGGTAAGATGCAAAAACCAAGCACACTGGCACTGATCTCCCACACACCCCTCTCCCTGTCTCTATACACACACACATGCATGCACACACACACGCATGTGCGATGGCACACACACACACGCACGCACACACACACACACACAGAGTCCTCACCAATCAGGTTGTACTCCCGCTCTGACCAATCAGATGGCGGGTTACATCGACAATGCAGGATGGTTTCTCTGAATGGCAGCGACACACCCACGGGCAGACAGTCCACATCCTGCTGGGTCATTCCTGACAAAGAGATCAGCAATATTTTGCAGATGTTTTGCTTAGGAGCAGAACACAATCGTATCCTTTAGCCACACAAAATACAGCTGATTACAGGATCACAACAATAATAAATGCATTTCAAGTGCACTGAATCCCTCTATGATACGTGTGTGAGGCTCTACGTGCTAACAGGTCAGGGTGATCTTGACACGGTTCACTGACTTTGTAGTCGTTGTTGTAGTTTTCCCCAGCTGAACACCATAGCAGTCACCTGCAATACACAGCTGTACACTGACAAATGCATTATATAGGGTGAGAGGACTGTGTGTGACCGCGTGTTTTTTTTTACCCTGCCATGTGGGCAGCCACACATCATCTTCTGAGGATTTATCTCCATTTCCAGAGGGTGGATGCTGTTACGCAAGCAATTCATTCATCATAGCTGAAGACAGTCCCTGCCATGCAGCACATTGTAACATTTTAACATAGCCTCAGTGTTCTTGGTCCACTGATTTTAATCATTTAGGGTCACATACAACAACACCCTCTTCCAGCAATTGCTTTTCCTTGACAAAATTCGGCTTAACACAACAGGATTGAAATGTTGCCACTGTCACTGTGCACTATCCTCATCTTGCTGGCTCTTTTACTACAAAATTCTATTAGGAAGACGCAGTGTTCAGGGTCCTGGCAGCTTCCTCATAAGGCTAATCTACTGTGGAGGTCTGGATAAAAACTAAAAAGCAACTGAAGGAAACGCTGACATTCACATCACAGACTCTAGGCTTGTCATCACACAAATGGTGGCAAAGACAAAATCTTAAAGAAAAATGCTGACTGTTACACACAGTCTGGGTCAAGACATAAGTTCGTAACTCTTCAACAAGCAGTTGTTAAATTTTTCTTCCTTATTCTTTTTGCTCAAGCTGAAGTATTTTTGTTTTGTTTTTCTTTTCTTTTCTTTAGTTCTTGTTTAGTTTCATTGGGAGGGTTGGGGGGGGGGGGGGGGGATAATATTTATAAAAACCTGAATTACACCTTAAGTACATGAAGGTTTGATTTGATACCCCTGCCCCTCCCATCCACCACCATCACTAGAGTTACAGGTGTAATCTAAAGACCAAGCATGGAAATGTATGCATCATTATGTAAATCCTTTTTCTGTCTTTTTTAAAACTTTTTAAATTAAAACAAGAAAAGGAAAAAGAGAGAACCACAGACAAAGAGGCAGAAAGACTGCGCAGTAAATATGCCAGCTCACCCAGGTGAGTCATGGTGAGCAGCATTCGGTGAGCAATGTTGGCAGTGACAGGGCTGGCATGGAAACTTCTGGTGAGGGAAATTTCTGCTGTAGTGGCTCTGTGACCTAGGGACACGCCAAAACAGCAACGTTGTACAGGTGCTGTCACTTTACTCACATTCCCCAACTGAAAGTGGTGACCAGCTCATGTAATAAGTTTTGAAGCACACCGTGCAATTACTAAATTACTTTTCAGTCTTGGCTCTGCCCCAGATGCATGCCATGAACATGGAAAACTGTGAGTGTTCCACAAGTACACACTCACCATCCCCAGCATTATCATCAGTTACTACCCCCATCACTATCATCAGTCATTATCACCACCACTATCATCAGTCATTATCACCACCACTATCATCAGTCACTATCACTACCACTATCATCAGTCACTATCACCACCAATATCATGTCATTATCACCACCACTATCATCAGTCATTATCACCACCACTATCATCAGTCACTATCACCACCAATATCATCAGTCACTATCAAAACCAATATCATCAGTCATTATCACCACCACTATCATCAGTCATTATCACCACCACTATCATCAGTCACTATCACCACCAATATCATCAGTCACTATCAAAACCAATATCATCAGTCATTATCACCACCACTCATCAGTCACTATCATCATTACAGTCATCAGTCGCTATCAACGTCGCTATCATCAGTCACTATCATCAGTCATTTTCACCTTCACTGCCATCAGTCGCTATCAACATCACTTACTATCATCAGTCGCTATCAACATCACTATCATCTGTCACTATCATCATTTTCACCATCACTGTCATCAGTCGCTATAAACATCACTATCATCAGTCACTATTTCAGTTCAGTTCCAGGGCGTATCAAAGTGCTCAGGAAAGCCCATATTCTACCCCATCTCTCAGAAGCTGCATCATCACCTTCGCAAAAGGGACGCTGTTTCAGGTTACCTTTAGCAGTAAATGCATTCCCAAACCTTACTGCAAATCATTTCAGTCACCCACCAGCAAGGCCATGGTAGATATAAAGCATATGCAAAGAGGTGTGCTTAAGTCCTGTTATCTAGAAAACAAGGATGTCACCATTTCGGTAACCCACCAGCAAGGCCATGGTAGATATAAAGCATAAACAAAGAGGTGTGCTTAAGTCCTGTTATCTAGAAAACGAGGATGTCACCATTTCGGTCACCCACCAGCAAGGCCATGGCAGAAATAATGCATAAGCAAAGAGGTACGCTGAAGCCCTGTTATCTACAAGACAAAGACACCACCATTTTGGTCGCCCACCAGCAAGGCCACGGCAGATATAAAGCATATGCAAAGAGATGCACTTAGGTTCTGTTATCTACAAGACAAGGACGTCACAATTTCCAGCACCCACCAGCAAGGCCATGGCAGATATAAAGCATATGCAAAGAGGTGCGCTGAAGCCCTGTTATCTACAAGACAAGGACGTCACAATTTCCATCACCCACCAGCAAGGCCATGGCAGATATAAAGCACAAGCAAAGAGGCGCGCTGAAGCCCTGTTAGCTACAAGACAAGGACGTCACCTGCTGGAGCCAGCTTCCGCAGGCACCTGTCGATGGCTTGCTCCGTGGGGACATCCTTGTGCAGCATCAGTGCATACAACTGCAAATATAAAATGCTGCAGATTTCATTTTTAAGCTACAGAGTTGCCAAAATCTGGCAAATGCAAACCACACTTTCCTGAATGGAAAATGGGAAAAACAAGATTCTTGCAAGCACCAGTTTTGCTAAGGATTACAACATCAGTACCCCATCACAAAGATGGCTGATCAGACATACAAAGATGGCTGACCAGACACACAAAGATGACTTACCAGGCACACAAAGAGGACTGACCATACACACAAAGATGACTGGCCAGACACAAAAATGACAAGCTGGACACACAAAGATGTCTGACCAGGCACACAAAGGTGACTAGCTGGACACACAAGGATGGCTGACCAGAACACAACGATGACTCACCAGGCACACAAAGATGACTGACCATGCACACAAAGATGACTGACCATGCACACAAAGATGACTGACCAGACACACAAAAATGACCAGGCACACATGGATGACTGACCAAGCACACAATGACGACTAACCAGAGCTGACCAGAAACATGGACTTACTGACTGCACAGACAAACACGACTGACCAATCACACAGTAAGCAAATAAATGGACACAAAGATGGCCAACTAGACACACAATGCTGACTGAGCAACCACACAAAGCAGACTGAGCAACCACACAAAGCTGACTGAGCAGTCACACAAAGCTGACTGAGCAGTCACACAAAGCTGACTGACCGAGATGACATTCTGCGTGCTGCAGCAGACGGTGGGGATGTAGACGAAGGGGGGCTGGGTTCGACCCTGCAGGCTGTGGCACAGCCACTCCAGCACCACCGGGGCCTGTGACGGGAACACCTGGGGGTACTGCATCTTGCTCAGCTCATCTGTACACACATGCACACACAAAGGTGAAAACACACACACATACAAAGATGAAAACAAGCACACATGCACACACATAAAGATTAAAACACCCAAAGATGAAAACACACACATAAAGATGAAAACACAAAAACACATACACACAATGGTTAAGAAGAAAAAGCATGAATATGAACACACACACACACACTCACAAAGATGAAAACACACACACACACACAAAGATGGAGAGAGAAAAACACACACAAAGATTAACACACATGCCATATACAAGCAACCCCTCTCCCTCCCCCTCCAATGCACAACACACACACACACAAACACCATGCATGCGCACACACCCACAGAATAATGCATCACACTTGCTGCAAAGCACCACTGGAATGCAAGACACTAACTTAATCAACAGTGGTGCAGCTTCACTAAGGTTTTTGTGCCCCGGGCAGGCAGGCACAGTTATTGCCACTAACTGGACTCTAGCATAACTGCAGGGCTACAGTAACAGACGCTCGATACGCTCACAACAATAGGAATGCATTCCATGTCAAGACCAACCACCTGGACCAGTGTGCAGCTTCCTGAACAGAGAAGGCGTTGCACAATACATCCATGCACACGCAGACAAACAGCCACTAACACAAAATCTCACTGGATCCACATATTAGCACAGGAATAAAAAGAACAACTGGAGTCGTCATAATTGTGTGAACAACTGTTGCTACAACTAACTAGTTCATGAAGGAAAATGGCTCCTCACTACAGAAGCTGTCACACTCGGTTCTGAAGCAGTTTACATTCTACAAAAGCGGGCGCTGAATCGCAGTACAGGCATAGCATATCAACAGGCACCAAAACTGCAACTAAAAACTATAAGTCACATATGTACAAGATCCCTGCCATTCACACAAGAATGTCACAATTCCCTGCCATTCACACACAAGCAAAAGTATGTGACATCAGTAGAAGAATGACAGTTTCTCATATGCTGCAGCTATAAACTTATCACTGAGAGCTTCCTGAAGAGCTTACCCTCAGCCACCTGGCTGACATCATCGTACATGTCAAAGAGATGTGGGAAGTCTCGGCAGTAAAGGTCGCTGTATGATGCACAGCGCAGGTCCCTGTTGAATCAAAACAGAAAGAGCATGTTCACAACAAATTGCTTCATTCCCGATCATTCATCATTCCTCCAATATCTTTCGCTCTGAAGTTATGCCCAGCATACACATCCATCGAAACAAAGGAATGAAATCCTGCAAAATGGCCAGGCCCATTCGCTAGTCTACAGGTGTGGTCAAGCAGAGAACCACGGACACACTGTATAGAAATGCTGCCTTCTCCCCGAGGTGCGAGCCAGACTGCAGTTTTCTGTTGCCTACCAAACACCTCTGCCTACAGCGCTCTTTGGTTACGCAGACAAGACTCTGGTGTTGCCACTGACTGAGGTCATTCAGAAGGAAGACGGTGAGGCCCTGGGGAGAAGGAATAAGAGGGCTAAGAAGAAGATGAAGAAAAGGGAGGTGGCAAAAAAGGAGAAGACAAGGAGAAGAAAAGGAAGGAGGAGGAGGAAATGGAGAAGACAAGAAGAAATGGAGAAGACAAGAAGAAATGGAGAAGACAAGAAGAAATGGAGAAGGGAGGAGAAAATGGAGAAGGGAGGAGGAAATGGAGAAGGAAGGAAGAAATGGAGAAGACAAGAAGAAATGGAGAAGGGAGGAGGAAATGGAGAAGGAAGGAAGAAATGGAGAAGGGAGGAGGAAATGGAGAAGGGAGGAGGAAATGGAGAAGGAAGGAGAAATGGAGAAGACAAGAAGAATGGAGAAGGGAGGAGGAAATGGAGAAGGAAGGAAGGAAATGGAGAAGGGAGGAGGAAATGGAGAAGGAGAAGGAAGGAAATGGAGAAGGGAGGAGGAAATGGAGAAGGAGGAGGAAATGGAGAAGGAAATGGAGGAAGGGAGGAGGAAATGGAGAAGGAGGAAGAAATGGAGAAGGGAGGAGGAAAGGAGAAGGGAGGAGGAAATGGGAAATGGAAAGGAGGAGGAAATGGAGAAGGGAGGAGGAAATGGGAAGGAAAGGAGAAAGGGAGGAGGAAATGGAGAGGAAGGAGAAATGGAGAAGGGAGGAGGAAATGGAGAAGGGAGGAGGAAATGGAGAAGGGAGGAGGAAATGGAGAAGGAAATGGAGAAGGGAGGAGGAAATGGAGAAGGAAATGGAGAAGGGAGGAGGAAATGGAGAAGGGAGGAAGAAAAGGAGGAAATGGAGAAGGGAGGAGGAAATGGAGAAGGAAGGAGGAAATGGAGAAGACAAGAAGAAGAAAAGACAGGAGAAAGAAGAAGGAAGGAGAAAATGGAGAAGACAAGAAGAAGAAAAGACAGGAGAAAGAAGAAAGAAGGAGAAAATGGAGAAGACAAGAAGAAGAAAAGGAAGACGGAAGGAGGGGGAGGATGAGGAAACAGAGAAAAAACAACAAGAACAGGAGAAGGAAGGAGGGGGAGGAGGAAATGGAGAAGACAAGAAGAATAGGAGAAGGCAGGAGAAAGTGGAGAAGACAAGTAGAAAAAAGGAAGGAGCAGGAAGGAGGAAACGGAGAAGGAGAATAAGTGGAAGAATGAGAGGAGAAGGCAGAAAGCTCCCAGGTGTACAGGCAGCGGCAATGCACTTTGCCCACAACATGACTGTGATGGGCGCACCTTGAAATCTGGTACAACAGCGGCGCCAGTGACTCCACCTCTCCGTGCAGCAGTATGTTCAGCTTCAGCTCCTGCAAACCACACCACAGAAAATCAGCACCGCTCACTGCGTCTGAGGATGGGTCTTAAAACAAAACCACAGCATGATAAAAGAATGGAAGTACAGTCAAAATGACAACTACAATGAAGGAGAACAAGACAAAGAAGAAAGGCCAACAGGATGAAGGAGAACAAGACAAAGAAGAAGAGCCAACATGATGAAGGAGAACAAGCCAAAGAAGAAGAGCCAACATGATGAAGGAGAACAAGCCAAAGAAGCAGAGCCAACAGGATGAAGGAGAACAAGACAAAGAAGAAGAGCCAACACCATGAAGGAGAACAAGACAAAGAAGAAGAGCCAACATGATGAAGGAGAACAAGACAAAGAAAAAAAGGCCCAAAACCCAATAAAGGGAGATGCAAGACAAAGAAGAAGAGCCCTAGTAGCTGTGAAGGAGGAGAAAGGACGACAGAAGAAGTCCCAACATGATGAAGGGGGAAAAAGGAGGGGGAAAGGGAAACTGCAAATTTACTCCCAACAAAAGATATGCACTAAACAGTACTCATGACGTCCCAGTCTGTTTTTCAGGCACCAGCACAGTCATGTGAGGTGAGAGGGGGTTTCCCAGGAGGAGGATGAACACTTACTGGATCACAACCACAAATCCCTGTCAGCACACACACTCACTGACAACACACCTCATTACCGTCAGCACACACACTCACTGACAACACACCTCATCACCATCAGCACACACACTCTCTGACAACACACCTCATCACCATCAGCACACACTCAATGACACAACAACACACCTCATTACCGTCATCACACACACTCACTGACAACACATCTCATCACCATCAACACACACTGTTACTGTCAGCACACACCGTCACCATGTACCATCAATGACAACACACCTCACTGCCATCAACACACACCGTCACTGACAACACAACACACCACCATCAGTGTACACACTGTCAAAACACCTCATCACCATCAGCGCACAGTCACCGGCAACACACCTCATCACCATCAGCACCCACCATCACTGACAACACACCTCACACCACCATCAGCACACTGCAGCACCAACAACACACCTCACCACCAACAGCACACACCATCACCGTCAACACACACTGTCACTAACAACACATCTCACCACCACCAGCACACACCTCATACACCAGATGAAGGGCCAGCAGCACAGACGGGCAGTGGGGGAACAGCAGCGTCGTGGTGTCGATGGAGCAAGGCTTGGACAAGGTGGAACCGTCTGGCACCGCCAGGCACTCCCCAAGACCCAGGCAAGACTCCAGTTCCATGAGCACGTAGCCATGGTGGGCTGAGCTGACCAGATACTCCCAGTCCTGTCGGCAGCAAAACTAAAGAGGTAAGTACAGAGGGTGAACCACGCGCAGGACAGCACAGGCACACGGGGAGGGAGCTCGGCGGCCAGAGCACCAGGCTTGTGATTGAAAGGATGCCAGGTTTGAGTCCCAGCAGGAGAATCTCCATCTCTAGGATCAAGTTCTTGTGCTGACTCTTATTCTAGTATCTGATTTCCTTTAAAAAGATAACAATCTTTTTACAAATTAAATGATTATATAAACCTGGCTGGATCACAGTTCTGGACACAACACAGCAGTCGACCTCGTCAAAAACGGTCAACCACAAGCACATCTCAAGCATTTACATTTCGCCCAGCTACAGCCGACTGAAGCTTCACCTCCTCCACGAAGACACCCACAAACAATATGCACCGTGTGGGTTCAGGGGAGGTGAGAAAAATCTTTGAAATCACAAACACAGGTCTGATTCCTTGTGACAATACAATACACAACCTCACACATTTTTAGAGCCTATTAACATTCCATGCTGGGGAGCCTGCATCAAACAGCTGTGACAAGGAGCAGGGCGGCCTATTTCTATTCCACAAGAGACAGGAGGAGAAAAGAAGGGACGGTGAACCAACCTCCTCTGTGCCCTGGTCTGAGGGCCGGGCTCTCTTGGCTGACATGATGGGGGACATGGAGCGGTCCAGTTCACGCTGGAACAGTCACGCACAAAACATCTCAATCCCCCAAGTCAGTGCTTCTTGTCTAGACAGTATACACAGTGGAAAAGTAACCCAAACAATCCCTCCCTGCCCAAAATAGTCCCAAGCTAAAACAAGTCCTCCCAGACATAAGGACCCTGTCACTCTGTCACTCCCACAAGGCACTGCTCGACCCTTCCATCTTTTAAAGCCAAACTGAAAACCTTCCTCTTCTCACAGCATTTCCACCCCAACTAATATCAACACCCAGTTTCTGCTACAGACATTGTGTGCATGTGTGTGTGTGTGCGTGCGTGGGCGCCTGTGTGTGTGTGTGTGTGTGTGTGTCCATATACCTTATATAAATTGTTTTGGTAGATGCTCTACATGTGTATAGAATATTGTATATAGGTAGTATCATGTGAGTGCATGATAAATGTACTTTATTGTTGTTATTATCACCCACCCACCCTAAGACAAAGTACAAAAAAAATGTTTTTTCATTGACAGAAAAGAAAAAAAAGAGAACCTATTGTCCACCCCAACACAAACATGAAAACTATTTTCTCAGAGAGAGAAACAAACAAAAACTCCCCCCCCCCCGCATGAAAACGTGCACCCACCTTGCTCGTCAAGGCAAGCCGGGTTGTGTCGTATCCCATGAGGTTCAGCAGACAGCGCTGGAAGACGTGCCACTCGGACTGATTGCCGATGCCCCCTGGTGTGTTGCGCAGCGTGTACCACCGCCCCAGGAACTGCAGGGCCGTGTCCTTGGGCAGCAGGTGCTTCAGTCCCTTAAGGCACAGGTCGACTGGGGACATAGTCACCACAGCACACGGTCATGCAAGTCCCATGGAATCTCCAAAGAACGACTGCCCTTACAGGGTTAGCACCTGACATGTTCTGGGACACAAGTCCCATGGAATCTCTGAAGAAAGACTGCCCTTACAGGGTAAACACCTGATATGTTCTGGGAGACAAGTCCCGTGGAATCTCTGAAGAAAGACAGCCCTTACAGGGTTAACACCTGATATGTTCTGGGAGACAAGTCCCGTGGAATCTCTGAAGAAAGACTGCCCTTACAGGGTTAACGCCTGATATGTTCTGGGAGACAAGTCCCGTGGAATCTCTGAAGAAAGACTGCCCGTACAGGGTTAACACATAACACATTTTGGGCGGCAAGTCCCGTGGAATCTCCAAGGACAGACTGCCCTTACAGGGTGAATACAGGACATATTTTGGGAGACATAATCCAAGGACTTTAAAGGGAATTTTTCTTTTCTTTTCAAGGACCCAATGCAAAAACAAATTAAAGAAAAAAAACTTTTCCCTGGCCTCCCATCAGGGCAAGATTAATGCAGCTAAGACCAGCACCAATGCCAAGTCCCGTGGAATCTCCAAGGACAGACTGCCCTTACAGGGTGAATACAGGACATATTTTGGGAGACATAATCCAAGGACTTTAAAGGGAATTTTTCTTTTCTTTTCAAGGACCCAATGCAAAAACAAATTAAAGAAAAAACTTTCCCCTGGCCTCCCATCAGGGCAAGATAAATGCAGCTAAGACCAGCACCAATGCCAGGGAAGTGAAACTTACTGCCAGGTGATGTGCAGATGGAGGGCAAAGACGTCCTGTACAGAGAACCATTCAACAGCTCCTGCCAACAGATATGTTACACCTGTACTTGTTTCAGGCTTCTTCTCAGCAAACCAAGCAGCCACATCAAATATGAATTATGCAAATGAGAACCCCAAAGGAATTCTAATACAATGATGAAAACTTGTTTTTTAATGCAGGCTTTCAAAAATTTAGCCTAAGGACCTACTTTGCAATTGCTTCATATTTTTCGTTTAGTTTCAAATGCCCAAAGAAGCATAACATCACAACTTTATATGTAAATGCACATTCACATGTCCCTGGTCCCTTTACTCCCAGTAGGAAAAACACAGCAATGGTTACTCACAACACAGAACTTATTGCAGACATTGTCCCTGATCCCCTTACTGTCAGTGGGAAAAAACACAGCAATGGTTACTCACAACATAGAACTTGTTCTGATCCCTTTACTGTCAGTGGGAAAAAAACACAGCAATGGTTACTCACAACATAGAACTTGTCCTGATCCCTTTACTGTCAGTGGGAAAAAACACAGCAATGGTTATTCACAACATAGAACTTGTTGCGACATTGTCCCTGATCCCCTTACTGTCAGTGGGAAAAAACACAGCAATGGTTACTCACAACATAGAACTTGTCCTGATCCCTTTACTGTCAGTGGGAAAAAACACAGCAATGGTTACTCACAACATAGAACTTGTTGCGGACATTGTCCCTGATCCCTTTACTGTCAGTGGGGAAAACACAGCAATGGTTACTCACAACGTAGAACTTGTTGCGGACATTGTCCCTGATCCCCTGAATGAAGGCGCTCTCCTGCAAGCCGTCGCCAATGGACCCTTCCAGCTGCGATGGGGTTCCTTCAAACTGCAGTGGCACCGGGGAGATGTGGGTCATCTGAAAAATTCCCCTCTTTTGAAGCACCATTTCAGTAGCATGTTTTACAATGTTTTACTAGTACTACTAAGCAGTACTCTGTTTTATTTTTTTTGTTTACTCCTACCTTTGTTATGTTGAACTGATTGCCCTGATATAACCACACTGGTTGACTGGGGGTAAAACACCAATTTACTATGTCGAATTGTCTAACTGTCCTTTTGCTGTTGTTGTGGACTCCGAGTGATGTCTTACTACTATGTAGTACTCTGTTTTATTTTGCTTGTATACTCTTACCTTTGACTTTGTTATGTTGGAATTGTCTAATGGTCCTTTTGTTGTTGTGGTGGAACTTGAGTGACCCAAAAAGTAAATTTTCATTTTATGCATTTATCGTCGATAATAAAGTTCGTTTGTTTGTTCCTTCTTGCCATGCCACACATGTGAAGCTGGAGCAAATACCTCATGCCTGAAATACATACTACCCATCACCCCACCCACCCCTTTCCCACCACAGCATCAATACATAACTGAAGTACACTTAGCACTGATTCACTAAGGAGGCCTCACACACAGGGTTAGAGACCGTCATCCTTTCCCTCACTCCACAATGCTAAAGGACCAACTAAAGCAACAAAATGGGACGACAATGCTGAGCCTGGTGGAAGTGACAGACAGTGCCACCCTCACAACAACAACAACAAAAGAAAGAAGAAAAAAAGCCACCAAGATCAGAGACCAGACCATCCCTCTTTTCGGACCACAGTTTTTCTTAATTATCCTCTCCTATCAAAAGAGCCCCATCCTCCCTATGAATTTTTTTTGTTCATTTTTTGAAAAGTTAAGGTAGTCTTTAAAGAGGATTTCACAATAAATGTATTTGTAGTGTGTGTGTGTGTGTGTGTGTGTGTGGGGTTGCATATGAGAGAGATAGCGTGTGTGTGCGTGTGAGAGAGAGAGAGATAGTGTGTGTGTACGTGTGTGTGTGTGTGTGTGTGTGTGTGTGTGTGTGTGTGTGTGATGAAGTGAGAGTATCCTTATGTCTTTCTGAGCACTCTGGGCTCTTACAAGACGGGGTGCCACAAATAATCTATTGTTATAACTAGGCAATTTATCAAAAACAGGATGGTGAAAAAGCGTCACACAGCCAGCCCCAACCTCTTCATCAAAGCGTGCATCCATGGCGCTGGGCGGTCGGCTGGAGGTGAAGATCTGGCCGCGTGTGGGACTGCTCTGCGGGGTGGTGGCACGAAGCAGGCTGAGCGAGCCGGACCCCAGCGGCAGCAAGGGAATGTGCAGGTGGCTTATCTGTCAGAGGCAACCACCCAGGTGCAGGCATTTTACATTATAGGAGTACTCACAAAAGGTAAGGGTGCGTTCAGAGAAAGCTTGCTATGTTTTGTAGCCTTTGAAACTGTGCAAAAGAACAATTTGTTTAAATCAGGGGTTGACCACTAGAACTATGTTATGTATCTTACTTGGAAATAAGAAGGGAAATACTGTGTTCAAGAGGTCAGCTTTCCAAATATTAATTGCTGTTTACCATTGGGTCTCTTCCAACAACCCCTATGTCCTGTGGGCCAGGGTGATACCCATTTATTTCACAGTAAACAGCATGGATGTGGGGGGAGGGGAGGGGGGGGAAGGCAGGTTCTGTTTAGAGAGGTTACTCTGATCAACAACAAAAAAACCAAATGAAAAATGCACAGACTTAGAAAAGGGTAGCTCAGTCGTAGCAATGGGTTGTACATTGTAGCAAAGGGCTCACTGCATAGCTGAAATTCTTTCACATAAGAAAAACAGACCCTTCTGACACAACCCAGCAAAGCATGCAATGAATCCTTTTAATTGTTTCCATTGTTGTTTGTCACAACCTGCAATGAAGCCTTTCATTTTCATTATTGTTTGTCACAACCTGCAATGAATCCTTTTTAACTGTTTTCATTATTGTTCGTAACAATCTGCAATGAATCCTTTTAATTGTTTTCATTATTGTTGGTAACAATCTGTAATTGTTTTCATTATTGTTTGTAACAACCTGCAACAAATCTTTTTGTTTTCGTCAGTTTTTGTAACAACCGCCTATGAATCCTTTAATTGTTTTCATCATTGTTTGTAACAACCTACAATGAATCCTTTTAATTGTTTGTAACAGTCGGCAACGAATCCTTTTGTTTTGTCATTATTGTTTGTAACAATCTGCAATTGTTTTTGTTACTGTTTGTAACAATCTGCAATTGTTTGCAACAATCTGGAATGAATCCTTTTGTTTTCATTATTGTTTGCAACAATCTGCAATGAATCCTTTTGTTTTCATTATTGTTTGCAACAATCTGCAATGAATCCTTTGAATTGCTTTTGTTATTGATTGTAACAACCAGCAACAAATCCTTTAAACTGTTTTCACATTGCTTGTATCAGAGCAACGCAAGTCACAAAACTAGAAAAACTAATGCACATTCACAGCTCATTCAACCTTTCACACAGGTAAAAGTAAAAACCTACAAACACATGAACATGCACACCCTCCCAAAAGCCTGCACAGTGCAGCAATTACCTTTGTGACACCTGTGTGGACTGTGATGAAGCCGTTGGTATCCAGGGTCAGCAGCATGTCCAGGGACTGAACAGAAACAACATCCACAGTCCATCAAATCCACCGTGACTTGTCTTTCATCACCACATTAATCTCAACGCTCATCAAGGTAGTTAGTAGAAACATTACAATTCAGGTAATGAATGTAACCACTACAATCCAGCCTATTAATATCAACGCTCATCAAGGTAATTAGCATAAACACTACAATTCAGGTAATTAATGGAACCACTACAATCCAGCCTATTAATAGCTACGCTCATCAAGGTAATTAGCACAAATGTTACAATTCAGGTAATTAATGCAACCATTACATTCCAGCCCATTAATAGCAATGCTCATCAAGGTAATTAGCGTAAATGTTACAATTCAGGTAGTTAATGCAACCACTACAATCCAGCCCATTAATATCAATGCTCATCAAGGTAATTAGCATAAACATTAGAACTCAGATAATTAATGCAACCACTACAATCCAGCCCATTAATAGCAATGCTCTTAATTACAATTCAGGCAATTAATCCAATTATAAACAATGCAACCCATGTCGTAAAGTGGACCCTGCTGGGTGCTCACCAAATCTGAAATGACAAGATCTTGCCATCCCACTTATAACTTCATTCAACTCTGCAGCCTGAATCAGCACAGAACTTACACATCAAGTGAGTGACCCACCTCTACAGGACAGGCATCCTTAGCAGGAATGACAGTGACTGTGCCAAAGATCAGCTGACTCAGGTCATTGCTCTCCTCAAACCGCACACATCTGAGAGACCAAACAAACTGCGTTTATAAAGTATCTGCTGCTTTGTCACCGTTGCAAATGCACATTACTACCATGCAGATTGGATGAGGTTTCACAATGACAGCCTTGCTATTCCATCTTCATTCCCAGCTGCTGCATTAGATTTGTGTATGTGTGCTTTAACATGGTCTCCCATGCTAATACTCCCTGGATTGTAATCACAAAAATGAGAGAAAGGTAATGCTACCAACAGCACCAGTAACAACAAAGCACAAGAGAAAACAATGGTAATATTTGATGAAGCTGTTCCTGCAGCTGCTGTTGCTGTACCCAAGTAAGGCGACCCAAATATCCTGCAAAGGATGAAGTATTAAAGAAAAGAAAGAAGAAGAAAAAAAATGACAATAAAACAATCAATGGAGGAGCAGTGACTTTTAATAAAAGTCTCACACTACACAATATCTCTCATTTCTACCTCACTCCATGCAAAGCACATACACACCCCTCCCCAACACACATACCTACTCTCTCTCTCTCTCTCTGTGTACATAACAGAGGCAATGTTCAAGTGCACTTCTGATGGAACTTTGTTACTGACGAGAGTGTGGGAATACTGTAATGCACTGTTTGGTTTGTCACTTGTGAGGTGGCCTCTGTTGTACATATTGCAGGATTGTCCGTCATGCTTGTGTACACACTTAGGGTGTTGAATGCAAGATGAGGCGCACTAAAAACTCTTTGTAATTATATTTATTTTCCCACTTATCGTCACTGTCCACCCCAAGGTCTTTCAGTGTGACTGACCTCAGCTGCTGTTTGTAGGGCACCATGAAGCAGACGTACTGCTGACCACACAGGTCAGTGGACAGGAACACCTTCGACGCTTTGCCCAGGGGACCATCTCTGAAACACACACACACACAAAGGTTTCAGCAGGGATAGCTCCTCAGTGGTTAGGAACACTGAACTTGTGATCAAAAGGTCACAGGTTCAAGTCCCAGCAGGAGCAGCAGAAGAATTTTCTTCTCCAGGGTCAACTTTCTGTGCTGACTTATTTTCGGTATCCATTCTACCTCCACGTTATCTCAGTAGCATGTAAAAGATTGCGGTCATTCTGCCAAAAGTGCACGGCAGGTTACACCTAAATATGCATGCACCCTATGTATGTAGCTTTGCTTGAAGCGACATGACATGGTGCATGGTTGTATGGGGTACACAGAACACACTGAGACAGCAGCAGTTTCACATGGCACCAGCCAGGTAACAACCAAACAGCAATTCAATGGATATTCAAAATGTGATATAAAAGCTACAGTCACTCATTCAGAATGACAATCACATGCAACAAAAGCACAGTGAGTCTGCTCAAGAGTGGAGAATAGCGCTATATAAAAGTGATCACCATCATCAACAAAATGTTAAGAAGTTGGCTGACAATGGGAGTTCATACAGCACCACACACACACACACACACACACACACACACACACACACACTAATGGTGGGAGCTGGTTCAGTCCACAGATGTTCCAGGCAAACCTCTGGCTGGGGGGCGGCAGGGGCCTCCACACAACTTTCATTGCCCAGCATGGACGTGTTGTAGGAGCTGTTGGGGGTCCGCAGGTACATGTTGGCTGTGCGCACCTGGGGGGATGGGGTGTGGAACCGATACAGTGCTGCCTCCGATGAAGCTAGCCCTGGCGACTGCGAACGGCTGAAGACAAAGTATGCAAATGGAAAAGCATTCCGTGATAAGCTATTACAGAACTATGCTTCAAGAAAAGCTTGCTTTTATTTCCAGGACATTAAAACATTATTCACCATTATTTTAACTATGGAAGTAAAAAGTTTCTGACACTGTCTCACATATTTATTATTTTGAAATAATTTTATGCCCCCCTCCCTCCCAACCCAAGTCACTTGAAAAAACACCCAGATGGAATATTTTGGGAGTGTATAGAATTGGAGACAGAAAAAGAGAGAGAACTCAAACTCAAAAGCTTTATTTTACAACGACTGTAGGTTCAATCAGAAACCTGTCTAACAACTAGTCCTTGCTAAGCTACTGATGAGTAAAAATAAAATTACAGACAGGTGTGTGTGTAGTGTGTGTGTGTGTGTGTGCGTGCATGTGTGCTTGACGATGCATCCATGCATGGGCATACACACAGCTGCCACACCTTCTCCAAACCACATCAAAACAAAAAGAGGGAGAAAAAAAACACCTGACACCTGCCTGTTTGTAAAATGTGGCACGGCGGGGCTGGAGCGCATGAAGGCAGTGGGGGAAAAGAGGCGCTCTGACAGGTTCCTCAGGGGGGAGAAACTGGACGAGGGCCCGGAGACGTTGCCCATCAGACGGGAGTGACTGCCGCTGGAGTGGTTCAGCCCCAGCATAGGCGTCAGGTGCAACAGGCTTGTGTTCTCCATGTTGGCCGACAGGCTGCAGCACTCCTGCAACGGGGGGAGAGCAGTGCACTTATTAATAACAATAATGGATGCTTAGAGCGCCTAACCTGCACAGACCCTAAGCATTTACACATTCTCTGAATGCACGTATTTTTAAAATTCAACGCATACAACACAAACGCACACACACACAACACACACAGTCATATATCAGGGCAATGGGACTGAAGAAAAGTTTTTTAAGAAGAGAAAGGTTTTCAAGGAAGATTTGAAAGAACTGACGAGACTGGATTAGAATGATGGACAGAAACAGGGAGCTGGTTCCCTTCTGTGAGTATTCATGCATTTCATATCTTTCTTGGATTTAGTTGTATTTTGAGCTGCTGAACGCATTCTATATTATTATTCCAGCCAAGTCATGAAACCCCCATCATGACACTAAGGCAAACAGAAGATTCTGTGCTGCCGATGATCCAAGCAGCTTCAGCCAATCAGAACTTCACATACACTATTTTGCATGAAAAGCCAGAAGAGTGGCCACCCAGCCTGGCATGCGAGCCAAAGCGCAGCAACAGAGTAAAAGACTGGTGACTCGAAACAAATGACATGTGAGAATTTAACTTGGGTCAGTTTATTGAACTATGGTCTTTTGGGGTAAATTTCCACCGATTTTATCATATTTAAAACATTTATCTATGCTCCTTACGCAGAACCAGTTTACCTGCACAGCCCTGAACTGCTGAAGAGAAGAAACTTCTTTTCCCTACCTGTTTCTCAGTCATCAGGTTTTCTTGGTATGCTCTGTGAACACTTTCCACATTTAAAGGCACCATTTGTTGTTGTTGGGGTGTTTTTTGGTGTTTTTCAGTGCAGTAGAACCCTTGATCAGACCACCCTGATGAGAGACCACCTGGCCTTTAAGACCATTTTCCCTCAAACCTTTCCTTTACACTGCCACACATGTGAACCTCACATCAAAGACCGATTTTAAGGCCAGTCTTGAAAGAGGGGTTCCAATGCAGTTCTACAGAGATGCTCTCAAAGTATACGTCATGTTTAGCAAGTCTTTTAACAAGCGAGGCCCCAGTTCTGCTGAGTTCCTGCAAAACATTCAAACAGCTAGGCAAACTACTCCACAGCACCTTGGGAAAGGGAAAAAAGTTAGTTTTTACACCTAGTCAACCATGACAGTCACACCAGGGCCAAGCGCACTCTAACAGAACGCAGTAAACACTACAGCATCCTCTCCAATAGGTGACCTTCATATGAAATAACATGATGCACATACTGAAGACAGTGAAACATGAAGGGCATGTTCTGCTTCGTTGTCCACTTACAGGGCCTGTGAATGAAAAGGGCTTTACACACACACAAAACCTACCCATGCAGTACAAAATGCTAAATCATTTCCACACACTAGAGTGGCTGACCTCTGAGCGTGCTCGGCGAATGCGCCAGGCAGAGTGAAGACCCAGCATGGTGTCATAGGTGAAGGCTAGCGAAGGCTTTTCCGAAGTGAAGAGGATGTGCTGAGAGCTGTCCGTCATGTAGCTCACTTTGGGTGGTCCACCACCACCTGCAAGTACAGCAGAACACAATACCATAAAATCCAACAAAACTGGATTAAAACTTGATTTGATTTTATATTTATTAATTATTTTAAATGTACCTTCTGGAATCTTGGGCCCATGTGTCAAAGGATTTTTTTTCACTTTTATGCTTTGTATTTTGATGCATAATAAAGATTTATTTGACTGTTTGATCAATGACACAGTTTTCTTGCTTTTCCACTTTTATGGAAAGCATTTTTGAAACAAGTTTGCTAGTCCCAAATACTTCAGAGATCATATCCAGATACACCTGCACCCTTGAACAAATGTCAGTCATAATGTCCTTGGTCAAGTTTTTAAAAACACCCCCCAAAAAACATCAAGTACTCTATAACATTCTCTTCCATCTTGCGACCCTGGCACTTGCATACCATTACTAAATAACAAAGTCTTCAAAAACTGGTAACTTAAACTGGAGCTTTCAACAACAATGGTAACTGGTCGCAGTAACTGGATTCCAACATAATAATAGGGAATTTATAGGGTGCTTTTGGAGACTCAAAGCGTTTTACAACTTAAAAGAAAAACATGCACCGCACAAATATCCACATATCTAAGCCAATGGTACATAAACATACAAAAATTAATAGACATATTCAGACATACATTTCCTGCACAGGGTCACCTCAGTATGAGAATAGGAATTAGAGCAGAGCTGTTCCAACATCTGTATCATCTCCTACCTGACACCTTTGTGATGACCGGACACACATCGTCCAGAGGGTGGCACATGCTGAACACAATGGTGTGATTGGGGGAATTCCTGCACAGAGACAAAAAGAGCCGGTACTAAATATCGCGAAATGTGCAGTCTTTGCCGGACCTCAGTACTAAACTTGGTCCAGAAACAGAAGTCCCCACAAATCAAAGACATGATTTTGTTCTCCCTAAGACTAGCACGTTCCGAACAGAAACTGCAGTGGAAAGACCCACCCGGTACACAGAAGGAAAAAAAACATACCATTATGACTTCATCTTTTTTTTTGCAGTTATTTCATCATATTGTATACATGTGCATTACAGTATGAATACAATACCACACAGTATACAAAGCAAAATTCTTATGATAATTCACTACAAATATGCAACATGAAGAAAGAAAAAACATACAACACAAAATACAACACACTATGGCACAGTTGGGTGGACCCATACCATTACTGGTTCGACAGATCAGAGCACCAGCAGGAAACCCAACAGGACGACATATTTCAGACATGAACTTTTCAATGATTCAAAAATGTCAGGCTTCCCTAAGATCTCTACTAAGGGAAATCAAAAACAGCAGAATTTGTAGGCTTTCACAGGCAAAACATTGATTTATGAAGGATCTCATGCCAGATGCATAAAAAATGTGCAACAAACTATTCTCACTTCTTGGGAGCAGACAGCTCTGATGCTGTGAGGGATCTTTCAAACAGCAGCCCATCCTTGATTGACCACGTTTGTGAGACCTGTCAACACATGCCCTGGTTTCACACTGACATATGCACATCAAGACAAGAATGGTAGCATGCCAGTTTGTCTCAGTCAAGCATTTTGAGGGTTACCAAGTAAACAGTATTTTGAGGGTTACCAAGTAAACAGTATTTTGATACCCAATAAGCAGTCATGTGGAACTGACAGATAACTGACATATAAAAGTATCAGCTTGTGTAACTTTATGCCCCAAGTTTTCTTCAATCATTATTTCTTTTAAGCTGATTGTTTGGAACCCAAATCCAGGTGATAACTGACAGATAACTAACAGATAAAGGTACCACTCTGTGTTTTTCTTCAATCACTATTTCTTTTAAGCTGACTGTTTAAAACCCAATCCAGGTGATAACTGACAGATAACTAACAGATAAAAGTATCACCCTGTGTAACTTTACACACCAAGTTTTCTTCAATCCTTATTTCTTCTCTGCTGATTGTTTGAAACCCAAATCCAGGTGATGTTCCCTTTAATTTTAAAGGGACGTGACGACTTAGCCAAGCAACATGATCCTTTAAACATGAAGGCTAATCTAGACAAGGAGAGAATGACCACACATCATGATTTCCCATTTCTTCAAAACCCTTGGCCAGACATTTCAACAGTGTGATACAAAAACTGTCCTGCCTGTATGCACAACACCCAAAATAATTCCACACCGTTGCTGCACCTGATCAGTACTATTAAAAATGCCCCCACCAAGACTGGCTGAAGTCTTCAAATTACCTGAAATGGCAGAACAGTGCTGTACTCCCCACCCTCCTCCATGAAGAACGTCAAGGTGTTGGACTCTATGACGCACACTCCACTCTGAGCCACACCTGTTCAAAATACAAAGGTAACGGGAAAAACAATGTCTGTGAGTTGGTTTGGCCTAGCTGTGTGCTGGGCTGGCACGTTTCGGCTCTCATTTCTCTTCAAAAGTTGTGTTTTACTGACAATGTCTTTTGACTTTGCCCTCACAATTACTGAAACATTCAAATGGCTCTCCTTGCTGCCCATCTTAGTGCAGAAATAATTCTGGCAGTGACAGTGTAGTTTTCAGCGATATAGTTCCCCTTTCCCCACATCCTGGGATCTTGGACCCAACCAGTACCTCTCTGGAGACAACTCTGTGCTAAGCAAGACTAACAAAACAAAGCAATGTGTGCTATTGGGCGATTCAGGCGGGGTTGTTAACTCCCTTGACTTTTGCCCAGCATCGCTTAAGTCCCTTGGCTGCTTTTACTTCCGGTGCGTACTTTCTTCACAATGGAAGGCGGTGAGAGTGAATTTGCAAATTTTATGCTGCCAACTTTAAGGCATTTTTGGAGGTCCGTAGTCATAATGTGTCTGGCAATAAGCAATAACTTGTTTCTCATGCTATAGGATGCCCCAAAACGTATTTTTCTACGAACTCGCGATCTTCTGGTCTGCCAAAAAACAATGCAAAGACACTTTTTTTCCACCCTCCATCCCCTTTCCACGGTAATTTTTGCAACTGCAACAGTATTGGCATTTGTACTGCTTCGCGATTCTAGGTTCAACTTCCACTGTTATACACAGCGTGAAGCAACGCCTACTCAGAAATCGGCCCAGAAGTGGCGCTCGCGACTTCTTGCGCGAAAATTACAAAGCGCATTCACTCTAGCAAACCAGCTTCGCTGAATCGCCCAATAAGCAGAGATCACAGAGAAGCATAAAGGAGTTTTTACATAGACTTGTATGGTTTCACACAGACTCAAGCATAAACAAAGTGAATCTCCTAGGCACACATTAACAGAAAGACAAAAAGAAGAACTAACCAAAACAATACTATGCACAGTTTGACCAGTTTGATTTTTTTCCCCTTTTTTTTCTCTGTTCGTTTTTCAATACTTTGTTAATCCCTTGTGCGAAATTTAAGCAACCTGACCCGGGTAAGGCACGGTAGTCACAAGAGCATTACTCCTCATTCCTATCAGTATCTATACCTGTCCAAACAATGGCACGGCCACCAGTGTTTGGGAATTTCAGCGTGCACATATACACTGATGCCTGCAAATGCACATGGAGGAAAGGAAAGAAAACTGGTATGATATGCCCAGTCAACCATGACAGTTATATCAGGACAAAGCACCTGGAGGCAACACATTTGTCCTTGTCAGCTCAACATCTGAGGACATTAAGTCCCACATCATTAGGGCAACACAAACACTGTAAGAGGGTCTGCGATGAAAGTCTGACTGTGTGAGGAAAACCATCCCTCAAAGTACTGAGGAAACAAATTTGTGTCAGTACTGTGCCAGGCTTTCCGGTCTGACACTCCCGCCAACTGAACTATCCCCCCACCCTCCCCATGACCTAGGGAAACTGTTAAGACTATCAAACATGACACACACACAGGAAGAGCTCAACATAATTCAGCAACAAAAATGTAAAGATCTAAAGATACTTACCAGTACTTTCAGGTGAAACAGCAGACTCTGGGGTTGGGTCACTCCCTGACAAAATGAAAGTGGTCCACAGACACTGAAAGAATGAAAACAAAATTTTAATCAAATTTCAGTATTCTTATCTTCGCAACACTCAGAAACTAATTTTTTTCCTAATAATAATAATATTGTTATAACTGTTGGCAAGGACAGGCTTCAATGTGGGGACACTTAATGTGGAAAAAGAAGACAAATGCACAATCTTTAAAAAAATAGACTTTAAATTTAATCAAATAAAAACTTTTATTTTTTTAAATGTTGCTGACCAGTATGTGCAGGGATGTGGGACAATCTGAATCCCAATGTGTGTATGTCCCTGTTGTGTGTGTGTGTAGGGGAGGGATGGGGCTGATTTTTCAGTCTTTGGGGTTGGTCTGTAACTATAGCCATCACAGTAGAGTTGTTATTTTTTCCACATGACCAAGGATCAGGTAACCAGTCTAAACATCCATACACACACCATTGTGACCATGCAAGTTTTGCTGTGCTTGCTTCATTCACACACTCAAAACTCACATATTAGTTGTGTCCACACAGGTCTCTCTCATCCCTGCAGTTAACTGAAAATGATATTATATAGACTGCCCACCTGCAGGACTGCAGTGTCCATGGTGAAGGTCTTGATGATGGCCCGTACACCATCCTGGCCAGTGCGGCTCCACACCACCGTCTGGCCGCTGATGTACAACTCCTCGTCTCTCCATGTCTCCACTTTGTCCCGGTCCTCCCTCACGCTGACACCTCCCGCACCGTGGAACACCCACCGCTCCTTCTGCCAGCACAGTAAAGTTCAGCCTTTCTCTGAGTGCCAGTTATCAACACATCAGCATTATTTATTGTCACTGTCATCAAAAACATCCATCTAAACAGATGTTATCAGGGATAATGTTGCACTGACAATGATCACAGAGCTGAGGTCACCTTACAGTTTGCACTGTTTAGTGTTTAGGCACATAACTATCAAAATAGTGCCACAGTCCTATACTCATAATGCACAGGATAGGTACAGAAAAGAGTGCTTGTGATCTAGAAGTGTGTTTTGCTTCTTCTACCTCTGCCCCCCCCCCCCCCCCCCCCCCCCCCCCCCCAAGCCATATTCAGTGCATTGCTGCCAAACAGAAATCAGATAACCAATGCAGCAGTGGAAAGAAAGTACAAGTTTTAATTATTACTACACTAGGTCAACACATCTCACTCACACATGGCAACAAACTGAACAATGTGGCCAGACACAGAACTGTTTAAGGGACTCTCAAACTTCTCATGGATTAGAGGACAGTGGTTTGCTGACGCTTGGCATCTGCATGGCTGATGGGAAGGGACAGGGCTCACCACAGTTACCACTGACCTTGCTGGCAGCAGTGTCCTGCAGGGAGAAGTCGCGGAAGGACTTGAGGAGGGGGGTGCTGGCATCCACGTGGCTGACATTCTGAACCTGGATCTGGAACTCTCCAGGGTGATGTCGCACATACTCCCGCCCGAATGGGACAAAGTCCTGGCTATCACAGGCGGATATCATATCATCAGGATCCAGGGTGGCAGTAAATGTAGTCCTTCCTCTCTCACTGCAAGTAGATAATCAATGTGAACAGCTGGGTGCCTCGCAGAGTTGCACACCAAAAGCTATGCCAGCAACAACCAGTGCATGGCCATGGGCCCATGACTTTGGGCCTGTTGTGTTATTGTTGTTAATAAGAGTTAAGACCAACACTGTAACACTAACACTGTAACAGGAAACATTTCTCGGTAAACGTCTGTGCTGGTAGCAAGGTCTGTTCACGAATTTTATAGATCTGTGCGAGAAAAATAATCAACTGTTGACATGATACACTGCTTTCACTTTAAAAAAAGTTTAATTACCATACCGATTCAGCGATTGAATCATTGAGTGTTTCTACATGTCAAGAGCACACTGGGTACTCTTTATCATAATGTGCTGAATGATCACACTCAATACATAATGGTACCATACATAAATTATAATCCACACATTGGAATGCAAAATCTGACTGATGGACTACAAGATCTTTAAGGTGCGTTGCCTATGTGTTCTTTCTGCATGCGGTGGTACTAGTACTAGTAGTAGTAGTAGTACTGGTTGATCGAGTAGCATTCATTGATCCATTGTCACGGCATTACCAGTTCCACAAAAAATAGCCCGTCTGAACCATTTCACATAATGAGAGTGAGGTATGTCGTTATGCTTAAGAACCAATTCCAACTCACGGCAAATCGAAATGCGATTTTGAAATACTTTTAGACAGGTTCTCTGCTTGCGGCCATATTTCCCGCTGGGCTCGTAACTTCCGGTGTACCCCAGAAGTCGTCCGCGGTGACACATGCGTATCTCGATGCGGTCTGGTAGCCATTGCAACTAGACCCGTTACCAACAGAGCTGTCTGTAATAATCTTCTTCTTCACAATACTGTGGAGACCTCTGTAAATAGGATAATATTTCAGACTTTGCTTGGATGAAGAGGATATTGCATAAAATTTCAATCTTTTGGTCATAAAATTATGAATCTGAATCTCTCTGTTTACTGGCTTTAGCCAAACAGGCGAACTAAGCAGTGAAAACTGAAAACTGATTTTGACAAGAATTTAAAATAATAAAATAATAAAATGAAAACAAAAAAAGGATAAAACTAACATTATACTTCATGCTGATAAATAAAAATTAAAAACAACAGACGCACTTCTGAGTTCTAAAAATCAAAGCCTGATCCAGTTTATTTACTTGATAATTGTGCACATATGCATGCTCCTTGCCATTTCTTTCTTTGTTTGTAACTTTGTCAGCTATTGTCATATATGTCTATAAACTAGAGGGGGAAAAGTTGTTCGCCAAGCACCTTGCAGATTGTCATCAGTTCATAATTGTAGGTCTTGTCAGGGACAGCAAGTATATATATATATATATATATATATATATATATATATATATATATATATATATATATATATATACCAAACTACTTCTCCAACCAATCATCCAAAGGCTGAGCCAAGTTAAGCCTACTTGCATCCAGTACTTACCCAATATAAAAATTAGATGAGGTCACGACTGGAAACACTTCTCCTGGGTTTTGCCCAGTACAACCAAATGGTAGCCTAGTCAGTGAGAGACGTGAAATGGCACTCTCAAAACTATAGGTTTGTAAGAGTTTTCTTTTCTTTTTTCCCTGTTGTACAGCATCTAATAGTGACATAATCTTCAGGCTGTGTCTGTGCATAAACAGTTGTCTTTGCTGTAAATTTCAAGCTGTAGATACATTGAACACTCAGCAGCATCCTTTGCCTCTTTCACCAAAGAATATTATCCAGGTCATTTGCTGTCATAATTCTTTTGTTTTTGCTTGTTATTGCATTTTGTTGTTGTTTTTGCTGTTGTTTCCGAGGGGAAAAAATGTTGGTCCTGGTTTGTTTCTTGTGTTTGGCTTTTGTTTTCCCTCAGCCATGTCATGTCTCACGCACAATCTAAGTTAAGAATCTATATTTGACATAACAAGACTTGCTTCTCAGCCAGTCTTCACAACTGAGCAAGTGCCAACATAATAACAAATCTGGCAGTTTAAAAAAATAAAATAGAAAATAAACGAAAAAGTGTATAGAAGATCTCTAGCTTGAATATTATGTTTTCTTTGACTGCCAGCCAGCAAAGTGCTTTGAGTAGTGGTCTAATGTGTTCATGTCCGACCTTGCAACAACAACAAAAAAGAGAGAAAGAAAGAAAAAAACTTTTGTTGGATTGTGTTGAACTTTCTGCAACCTGTACATCAGATCACAGTTGATGTCAATGCACAAAGAGTTATAGTTCTTTAGTAGTCCAACTGAGAAGAAAAGAACACATCAGCTGAGCAGTGGCTTTTGTATTCAGGAGATGGTGGATAGAGCTAATTCTTCTGATCTCAAGATATGCTGAATACTAGACAGAGTAGCATTAATATAGATCCTGAGATTTTCAACATGGCCTTTGAAGGAAATGTCACAACTGCCAACTTTCAAGTGGTCATCTTGTGACACACTGACCCTTTTACGAGGTCCAACCAAAAGAGCTTCAGTTTGGTCGTTGTTCAGCTTCAGTCTATTACCAGTCACCAATCTCCCAACTGAGTCAATGCACTGCTCAGCATCAACATTCAGTGAATGAAAGTCAGATGGGGTTGAAGACTGGTGAAGTTGAGTATCATCTGCAGATTTGTGATGACCGCACCTACTTTGAGAAATGACTTCAGACAGTGGTTGAATGCACAGGGTAAAGAATACTGAGACCAAGGTAGAACCTTGAGGAAAATGCAAACTCCAGCACAGCCACAAAAGAACAGCCAAATATGTAAAAAAAATGGATTCAAAGCAGTGACATTTGCGACAAAATATTTTTATTCAGTAGCTTTTTCTTGGCTGAAACATTTTAACACAAACACACACACTTGCATGCAAACTTGTGCACACATGTATTCACACAAACACACACACTCTCTCTCTGTTACACATAACTCATTCAGTTTGAAAATATACCACAGAGGTGTTATGTTGCAGACAGACCTACACACACATCAAGCTTTGTTTTTCATGTTATTACCCAATGATACACCAAAAACATTTATCATCCACAGATGTACATCACACAGACAAATTAAAACTATGAGTAACACACAGTCACAAGAAGACCTGCTTTGAACACATAGTGAATAGCAATTTCCATTCCTTTTGTGATCACTTGATAAAATCTCTTGCCAGAAATTTGGGTTAACTTACTAGAATAAGATCAAAACACAATGAAGGGTTCAAAAGAATGCTTATTTCAATTAGACAATACAAAACATGTGCAAATTTTCAATGAAAACACCTTTTTTAAACAACAGACAGGCAGATATTACACGGACAAACTATGATTGAAATTAAATTTGATCGACTTAGCTTTCAGTTGATGGAGAATGCAAGCAAAATGCTTAACAGTACGACATGTGAAATTGCACACATGGCAGCCTCATGCTTGATTTCACAGACATGTCAGCCTTATGCTTGCATTTCAACTTTCATTGCTGTCATCATCTGTTAGTGTATCAGCTATTTTAAAAAAAAAAAACTTTAATCTTTACTTGAAAACTGTGTTTTCACTGAAAATCTTCAATTGTTTTTGTATTATCCAACAAAAATAAGCATTCTTCTTAACTTTTTGTGTTATGATTTTGTTTCAGAATGCTGGCAGTCAACTTTGTTTGTTTCCAATTTCTTTTTGTGCTGCCCAGTCCTCTAAGTTAATCACGTGTCACTCTCAGCTCAGTCAGCTGGGAGTTGGGCAGATAATGACCATAAATGTGACGACTGCACACCCTTGCCAAGCCTGCAAGACCCGTTCACGGGGGATCTGTTCTTAGCCTCATCCAAGGGACTGTTGTGGAGTTGGGATTTGAAGAAGAGTAGTGGGAAGTTTCCCCAAACCCCTTGTCGAAATCAACAGGTACCTCCATTGCATCACAGTAAGCAAACACTAAAATACTTCCCCATGGATGTCGGGGCAAGATGCCATTCAGCCACTTCATCTCCATCAGCAAATGTTTGCATCAGTTATGATTTCTGAAATAATTTCACCTCATCTTCAATTGATCTGGAACTCCAGTGTTTGAAGAGTTGGTGCTTTCTGTGTTCAGTGTTTCAATGAAGATGTCACAGCTCATTACTACCAACTGTCAATATCAAAACTCCACACTTTTAAATTACCCGTATTTCTAAAAGTTTTAGTATGTATGTGCTTTGTTAGTACCAGTTCTTTGCCTCATTTATTTGTAAATTATTTCTGTGTGTGGTATCATTTTACTTATAGATGCTGTCAATGGACCAAAGGTATAAAACAATTTTCTTTGAAGCCCATTAATAGACACATGTAATATCTCTTGGAAACACAGTCTTGCCAATTGAATGTTCTTGTTTTTTGGGTTTTTGGACATATTCTTCCTGCGTTCACATTGTCTTCTTTTGAAACAGCATGTCTGACTGACTGTTCAACACATCACAATTTAAAATCCTTTGTCAAGCAAAAATTGGCAGACGAGGTCTGCAAACCGTCCCTTGACTCGGATGTAGCCTCCCACTTCATGCACCTGGCTGGCAATCACCTCTTTACCAGTCACTTGCTTCAGGTAAGCTCTCAGGTCAGCATCAAATGCCTGTGGACAACACCAATAATTAATGCACAGTAGGGTCTTCAATCACAGAATGTGCACAGGGCCAAAAAACCCACAACTGTACACAAACACATGTGTTCCCAAACAAAGGACAGAGACGGGTCTACAATCACAGAATGTGCACATGGCAACAACAAAAATCTGTACACAAACACATGTGTTCCCAAACAAAGGATAGAGAGGGGGCAAAAATAACTGTCTCCAAGTCAGAGTAACTCTCCATGTCAGCATAATCCAGCAAGAAACACATGTGTTCATCAGTAATAAAATGTCATGTAACTAAATTCTTTGTCACATATTTCACATACTATTATATGTGATGTTTTTTTCTTGATGTTTTAGTCACTATACTGTATGCATGTGCACTTATTTAACAACACTTCACACATAACTATGTGAGCCTACTCCTCAACATTTTACTTCAGATGTTGTGTGATCTTGCTTCTCAGTTTTTCTAACATAATGCAATGTGATTCTAAACTAACCTCAAAAATCACATGTGAGACAGAAAAAAAGTTTGCTAAACAAAAGGTTCAGCAGTTCAGAAGATATCTTCTGAACAAAAAGCTTGACAGAATGACAGATGGACAGAGTGATTCCAGTATTTCACCCAAACTTTGCTGTGAGGGGAATAATAAATGAGGAAACACCTAATGCAGGGTAATATGGACCATAAAAAATGCAAGATTGTTTTTAGGATATATATATACCTGGTGCAGCTAGATCTAGTTCTTTCCCCTTCATGGGTGCACTTTCATTATTTCTCTTTATACATAATATATATATGTATTATACAGTATTCCACCACAACACAGACGGCATAATATACTTACCCAAATATCTCCATGAATATGTTTGATCATGACCAGCTGACGTGTTTTCGCATTTCTGAATTCTTCATAGATGGGAAGCATATGGTTTTTTGTTCTCCTGATGTGGTAAGGTAATGACCCATCATTCTCTGCAACACAGAACAAGTAAATCTATTGATAATATCTCTATAAACAGGTAAATCTAGAGATAATATACTAAAAACAGGGAAATCTGGAGATAACATTTAAAAACAGGCAAATCTACAGAATCTATAAACATGTAATATGTCACACCAGTTTCAAAAATACCTAGCGCAATCACTGAAGTACAAAGTAAACATGTACTATGCAGTATCTGTAGTTGATCATATAAATGATTAATACATGTTGTAACATGAAACTCATCCTCTCTCCTCCCCTCCCCCCCCCCTTTTTGGCCAGTGCATACAAATGTTCACACACACACACACACACACACACACACACACACACACACACACACACACACACACACACACTCTGCCATACACACCCCATAACTAAAGAACTGAATTAGAACGCAAAAACATTTTTTGAGAATCTATCAACTCCAAGTCCTACCTTTTGGGGGATACCACGCTGAGGGAGTTGGGTAACTCTCATGCTGAGGGAAAGGAGGTACAGTCTTATGTGGCAGAATTCTTTCAACAAACTTGAACTCTTCAGTGGACACTTCATAGTCTGCTAGGTCATCTTCAGGTATTTCTGCTGCTGGTGGCAAGGCTGACTTACCAGAAGCATGTCGCTGTACATAAAGAAAAAGTGAAATATTAGTTATTATACAGAAATATCACTGAACTGTTAACTAGCAAGTGATTAACATGACATTTAATGAATTGTTCAATTTGTTGAAAGCATGATCAACAGTAAAAGTTTTGCAACTATAAAGTAACTTTTTTGGACACCATCACTTACACATTGTTTCATGTGCTTTGGGCACTTCATTTGGACATCACCAAAATGTCTTTGGCATGGCAGATAAGGAAGCTCTCAGTTTTGCTTCTTGATTTTATTTATTTTTTATTTTTTAAAAATCTGTTGCATGAACTTTTGATAACATATTCATGATATTGCAGCATTCTGGAAAAAATAAAAAATAAATTTTTTTTTTTAAATCCACGAGAAGTCTATCTAACCATCCATTTGGTTAAAATTAAATATTACATTTTTTCCACAATCTGTTTTTAACTCATAACAATTGGTCATTTTTTGCTAAACGTCCAGCAGATTAATAAAATAACGTAAAACAAATCAGAAATGATTAAATATTAACAAAAATTCATACACAAAGCTTTTCTTCCCCAAATCTGAGAAGGCTTAAATTTAATCAGCAACTGTTCAAAGAATGTTGTCTTTTTATTCTTTTTCATACAAAGACAAGAAACTGGAAGCATTGTTGCCCCTCTCAAAACTACTGTTGTTTCTGCTTACCCCCCCCCCCCCCCCCCCCCCAACGTAAACAGTAAAAAAAAAAATATACAGAGGGCCACCAGTAACTTGAGTAAGTCATATGATGAAATAAATTTAATAATGCTTCATTTTCAGATCTCAGCAAAATTAAGAGTATTTTCAACAAACATAACAGGGCTTACTCTTTGCGGGAATAATAAACCACAACTGTTAGGATTTTGAAGTCTCGTCAAAGTAAGTCGGCAAGCAAAGCAGACACCCTTGAGCAGCCGTGCTGAAGCCATGTTGGGACAGAATGTATCTTCTTACCAAAATCAGAAGGATAACAACCAAATGGAGTGACAAAATAATGAAAGCATGTTTGCCACATAAATGACTTTCTGTAATAAACACACTATTAAGATTATGACAATCAAATACTTCTGAAAGAGTCAACTAACAGTAGCGGCCAATATTATTTTATTTGCATTCATAACATTATTTCGAAATATTCTCTCCTGAAAGACTTTTTGAAAGTGGACAAGAGTGATGTACCTTGATGAAAGTCTTGCTTTCTTCTTTAGTTTGTGTTCGGTCCACAAGCTTACTGTTCTCAGCGAATGTTATCATATTATTGACGAAAGAAACCATCACGTCCTTTCGGTTATTAAATCAGGGCCATACCCTGGTTGTCGTTAGTTATGTCAGGCCAGTGTTATGCGTGTGGAGCTGAATTTGGTTTCTTCAAGAAGGAGGTTGGTGTTTGGAAAGTTCTGCTGGTAGTTTTTTAGTGAAAGTGTGTATTTTAGCCTTGTTACACAGTGTACTGTTAGTCATAGTCACATGATTGCGGATTTTTTGTTGTACACCTCAGTCGAAAATGCAATTGGTTGAGTGTTGCTTTACGTGCACAGAAACCGTGGGTTTATTAGGGACCGGCCACCTCATTTTCACACAGCTCCTGAGCTCTGAAAAGGCAATTAAGTAAACATGGTGCTTAACGTCCACAGAAACCGTAAGGCTTATTAGGCAAGGGGGTATGGAGGTGGGGGAGAGGGAGATTATATACTTATCGCTACACTGTCACCACCAAAGTGACTTCTACATTGACTAAGGTGGGCAGCGATGAAAGCCATTTTAAGGTTTCATAATTCATTAATTGTGATGGACAAAGTCACTAGACAGTGTCCACAGACCACAACTTTTGAAGAAAAAGGAGAGCCGAAGCAGATTCGAACTGAGGTCCTTCTGCGTACCAGCCTAATGCCTTACCGCTAGGCCAAACCGGCTCACTAAAATGCCATCCCTTTTATATGTTTTGTTTTGTTGTTGTTCTTTACCCTGTTTCCTTCACCATCATTTAAGTTTGTCAGTATTGTTCTTCGGCATTTATTTCTTCTTCCGAATTCTGTATGGTGTCCAGCTTCAGTACTCTGAAGATTCTGACACTTTTGTCTTTTAGTGCCTGCTGGGTTATTTTGATGTTTCCATTATCCACCATACTCTGACATGGACTACAGGAGCTTTAACATGCGTATGCACAGTATGCATTGTACTAAAAACAATTAAAAATAAATAAATGAAAGAATGAAAACTTTACATTAAAAACAAAACCTGAAAAAGCAGTGTATAGGAGTTTTAGGTATTTGACTTGAACTGAACCATTCTGGTTACTGTAGTGCTGTTTTGCCAAGGCTAAACCCTGACTGGACTGCTGAAGCTTTTATAAAGATGCAAGGCCAAATGCTGTCCCCACCTTCTGGAACAGGCTGCCAGGCCCACATCACAAAGCAAGACTTTGTGTCTTTTCAACAACTGAGAAATCTCATTTGTTTTCAACTCCTTAGTCACCCCCACTGGACTCTACATCTCCTATCTCACCTCCCCATGGTTGGGGGTAAAAAGTTCTTGAAGCAGGGGTTGGGAAGCTGAGTTTGAAACAATTAATATAATAATATTATACATACTAAAATAACTAATAAAACTCAACGAACGCTTAATGTCAGTGTCAAGTGTCATCCATGTCTATGCATCATCTGCAAATTGCAAAGTTGTTACTAACATCAGGGACTTGGATACATCATTACATCATACATGGTTTTGCATGGATGATGTTCAGGTGTGATTTGCAGATGTATTAGAGCTATTACTATGAGTATGACTAGTATTACTCTGATTCATTTACTACTTTGTACCATGCACTTTTTTCTTTCCAGCAAGGATGCAAGAATTGCGGCTTTGCATTCTGCTCAAAATGTCTGACAAAGAAGGCAGTTGTACCAAAGCTAGAAAGTAGCAGCAAATCCAAAGGCAAGCATCATGTATGCAATAAATGCTACGATATTCTGACTGGGTGAGCAATCATTTACAATACAACATATATATATAATATATATTTATATACATGTATCATTGTATGTATGTGATTCTTCTGTTGACTTACAATACAAAATATGTATAATAGATATATATATAAATAATATATAGATATATATATATGTGATTCTTCTGTTGACTTATTCTGGTTTTGCTGACGTTCTTAACGTATATTTTCTAGCATTTTTACAGATTTAGTAGTACTACAACGAGTACACAGTAGTAGTAGTAGTACGTAATACTTAGTAGTGGTAGTAGTACTTAGTGTATTTTACAATTGAAGACTCCAAAAAGTAGCACCAAAGTGGCCATTTTACGTATAATGCTATTTTTGTCAGTTTAGTACTGTATGGGTGTATTGTATATACTCAGGCACTTGACAGTGGTGACTGTGTCGGTGTGATGTGCACATTGTTAAATAAATCTGCAATGACTTGATGAGATTTTGCACCCACCTGTCCTTGTCTTTCTTTGTACATGTAGCCCATTGTCCAAAATGTGTCAAATGTATATATATATATATATATATATATACATATTTTTAGTTTTTCTTATTCTTTTTTCAAAATACAAATATATATAATTTATAATAATTGTGTGTGTGTGTGTGTGTTTAGGAATGCACCAGCCGAGGACACAGGAAGGCGATCACCTCCTGAAGCGTACTTGAAGTAGGTACACTATAGTTTATACTCTCATTCTCAGTTACTAAACAGTTTTTACAATAGTGACAAAACAGGCACATCTGCCAAAACTAAAAACAAGTTTTGTTTGCCTTTTCGTAAAACATCAGAACATTTTTGATTCTTCAAATTAAAGATTATGATCTCAGAAGGTCACTTGATTTTACTGCAGACTTAACTACATTTGGCTAGTAGCACTCAGCAAATTTGTTTGAAGGGCTATATCAGTAAATGTGTCAAATCATTATGTATGCTGAGCCCACAAGAATAAAACAACTGATTCTAAAAGTTATCATAAGCTACCACTATGCAACACATCAAGCTTCAAGGATCTGAAGTGATAGCTCTATCTGTCTTCCATTTATTATAAAGCAAAACATTCCAAGATCTGTCTTCTGTAATATAAGGCAAAAAAATCCATGGTCTTAAAAAAGTGGAAAAGAAATAAATCCCTGCATTAGCATTTTTGCTGTAGTTTTAGTTCTCTTGAGACAATTTTCAGTTAAAATAAGTATCATTTGGATGGTCTCAAAAGCTCACTTAATAGGCAATCTTCAGAGAAGCTAAGCAGAGCAAACTGCAAGTGCACTCCACTCAAGCAATGCAGCACATCCTTCCTTCTCCAGATCAATATCGTTATTGCTATGTTTGCCCCTCTCTTGCTGCTACTTTCGTCTGCCATAAGCCCCTGTTCTTTTTCTGTGTATATCAGTTTGTAAATTACATGTAGTACTCATGTGCGCAGGCACCCATGAGTGTGTGCAAGCTTAGAATTGTCCTGCCAAACAAGAAATTGCCCATTATACTATACATTAATTATCATTGTCATGGATTTGTTTCAGACGAGTGGCAGCCTTGCAGCAGAAAGAGGTGCAGGGCGCATCCCACGGGGCACAGGCCAGGCCTAGTGGCACCAAGGTGAATCCCAAGTACGCAGCACTCGATAAACCAGACCGAGAAATTGCACAGAGGCTGGAGAAACTTAAAGAGAGGCCAAAAGGTTGGTAAAAATCCATTTATTTGGATACTGCTACTACTATGTAGACCAGTTAACAAATAATAGTTTAGGTTGTGTTGAGTATTTTTTTTCCATAGTGGAACCCTAATAAATGTAATGGAAAAGAATATTTACAAAGCACCTACACTTAACATAAGTCCAAAGCACACAATACAAACAATAGGGTCAACAATGCATACAGAATTAAGGAAACTGTGAAACCCTGCTACTTACATAAACAAATTCCTTACAGTACTTTACAAAGACTCCCTAAAGATGATTAATCAACGTACTATGACTGGATTATGCTTCTCAAGCTGACAAGCAGCTGCCTGAACAGCAGAAGACACTGCAAACATACATGCATATGTACAGGAAAGCAGTTGCATTTGCAAAACTCACAAGGCAAGGGAATTGTCACAAAACTTGACTAGGCTTGCAAAATATTAGCTGATTAACAGAATTCAGCTGTAGAGCTGCCTTTATTTTTCTAAAATGATTTGCTTTTGCTGATGTAAAGAAAAAAAGAAAAATATTTGGCATAAATTATGTAATATTAAAAATGTGCTAGCCAGCCAGTCTCAGTTTTGTACTTTTGTGGTACAAGATTCCCCCCCCCCCCTCCCTTTTTTTTTTTTTTTTTTTTTGGAGAGAGGTGATCTCCATGTGACATAGCTTTGGGGGACAGTCACTGCCCCCCACCCTCTCATCCCACCCCCTGCTTGTCCCAGCCCTAGGTGAGCTTTTGAGTTGCAGTGAAGGAATGGAAACAACACATGTTCAGGACTAAACACAGCCTGTTGTGATCAGCCTCTCATATTAAAAGATTGTTTTCCCAACAATAGCTTGACTGAGCTAGTCAAGCTATTGAAAACATTTTGGAACCCTTCATCTGAGAAAGCAAGTGAATACATGTACTGTGGGTGATGCAGCAGCAGACACTTGAAGAAGAAAGATACTAGTGAAAAGCAACATTTGTTACTACAAGTAGTGTGAAGGTGATGTACTGGTAGGCTGTATTAATTTTAGAATCAACCCACAAGGGAGATAATTAGCACTCGAAAGATGTCACACATACAGAGCAGCAAAGACCCAAGTCACCTATGGTAACTCTCACCTGGCATGTGAGTAAATATAAGCTACATAAACTCCACCAGAAGTATATCTTTCCATACAAAATTAATATAATAAATTAATGCCCTTTTGTGATTGTGCATGAGCAATTTGAGCCTCATTCTGTGTCAGATTATATCAGTTTTAACATACATAAGCAACTAAACTTATTTGCATCAACACCAAGCCTCTGGCTTTGGCGATAACCTGTTTTAATGTCTTTGCCCTCCTGAAATGGGACTGGCTGTGCCATTATTAACTTTAATTTTTAATGAACATGTGTGGTTTTACTTTGGAGTGTTGGCATGTATGTATCTTTCCTATGAATGAGTAGACAAACTGGAAATTAAAATTACAACTAATATTGTAATAAAAGTAACCACTTCCAAGACCATACAATATGATGTGCAGGTGTTGATATATAATATACATGCACTAATGAAACATCTGCGTGTATTGCTGATTCTTCAAAATGCCACATTGAAGTTATGGCACTGGACATGGCAGAGGTGCTGGTTGTCTTCATTTGTATTTTGTGCAGATACTCTTATTGAAGACACTGACATAACTCGTCTACAATAATGTTGACTTGTCCTGAACACTAGAACAGGATGCTGCTGTTCACACGTTTACAACTATGGACTGTCAGTATGCAGATAACGTCAGTTTTACTTGTGTGACCTAAACACCAATATACACACACTTTTGATTTCTTCTTATGAATGGCAGCAATCAGCTAGTTGATTATAGTTCCAGTTTACATGGTCTGTAACGCACACACACACACACACACAAAACAACAACCCCAAAGCTGTGACGGAACCATGTATGGATCTCTTGACACAGTGACACAAATGTGTCAAGAATGTTTGCAGCCACTGCGTTAGTTGGCTAGTAGTTTCATTGTTTTAAAGTGGCTGGTTTTCAATGACCTCTTCTTGGCATGTAAAATTGGTACAAAAGTGATCAGTCTACCAGTAAATCTTCAATTGGGCTGTATATTGATCTCTAATGTTTCTTTGTAAAGGAACAGGGATTTGAGTAAAGAGTGTGCAAGCAAATAAAAAGACGAACAAAAAAGTTGTCAGTTTATGCATTGTTAAGCAGACACAAAATATGCTGCACACACACACACACACACACACACACACACACACACACATGACAATGCAGTATAAGCCATACCACAGATTTAAAAAAATAAAACCACATTTATTTAATCAGAGTAATGTGCCTGTGTAAATACAAAAACAACAACCTTGGAGACAGTGACACATATAATTTAATTTCTGTAACTATTGTAAGATACATACAGCCTGCTAGTCTCAAAAAGGGGGCACTCAGATTTCAAAAAAATGCACTAAAGAGTTCAAGCATGACAGCTGATTCAACTGGATTTTATTCTCTCTATATGAAATTGTAAACCTTTCTTAACCAAATGTATGCAGCAGTAGTTCTAAACAAGACTGCATCTACTGTATACTGTACAGCATATGTAAAATTATGTGCAGTCCAAACACCTGTGTACACATTAAAAATCCCCAACACTGGCAGCCATACCATTGTTCGGACATGTAAAAATGCTGCACACACTGATAGGAGTGGGTAGTGCTGCTCTTGCAGTTGCTGTGCCTTACCTGGGTAAGGTGACCCAAATTTCCTGCAAGGGACAATGCAGTGTCCACTCTAAGTCCAATATTTCCTGAAAACTGAGGGATGCAGTGCTCTTGCACTTGAGCAGCTGTGACTGTAATAGGGCCCAATTGTACATCTACCCCAAGTATACATGTACAAATAAACCTGTCTGCAACATTCAGTGACAGCTGCAGTACAGTCAGCTGAAACTTGATCAATATTTGCAGCAGTAGCTGTTTAAATACAAGATGGTCGGCTGTCAGAATTGTAAGTGGATCCTGCCATAAAGTTGTAAACATAAATGTGCAAAGTTTTGTGCCAATAAAAACAATTTTACATATATATATCATTGACCAGCTACAAAAAACAAATGCTGCAGCATAGTTTCTAAGACTACTGGAAGCAACACTAGTGGTACTAAGATGGTTCAAAAACCCCAGGAACAGCTCAACAGCAAAGAACTGAATGACAAGGAAATACACCAGGTGACTGTAGTACATTTACTTCGGGCATAGATACACAAATACTATTTCAAAAAGACACACAATACAGATCAGCATACATGTAATTGATTGCTGATACTTGTTGGCACAGGCTGGCATTCAGACAAACCTCCATCAATACCATGTAATAAACCTAAATGCACACAAGCGTGCATCAGCAGACCGGTCCATTTTCAGCATTTATCGATCTACAGGCACAAAAAAATATCACAGCTAGTGATGACATCATGGACATGGGGGCTCTGACTCAAGTAATGCGTTCATTAATTATTGTACTGACGTAAGTTTTGAGCAGCTGTTGCTCCTCAGTCCATTTGTATTGATTTTGACCTCATTTGTTCTCATGACATGAAAAACCTTCTGCCTAATCTTTATTTTTAGAGCCTTTTTAAATGAGTAATTACAGTGGTTTTCTTTGGATGCTGCCTCATATATTTATATATATATATACTGTGAGTGTGATAGTTCTGCTTGACATATGTATTGGAAAATAGATTATATTGCAATGAGGCCATTTGGTTGGTACAAATACATGTATACACTACATGTGCTAAGAGCTTAACAAGGAAACCTCTTTAAACAATAAAACATAAAAAAGCAATGGGTTTTTTTGTGTGGAAGAAAATTAAAACTGTACGAGTATACTATTTCCAATGCAATTGTAACATTTTAGTAAAACCAGCTGGGGTGGTGGTGGGGGAGGGGGCATTAAAAATAATCAAGTATTCAACTTTTCAATGAAAAAGAAAAAGGAGTTAGTTCAAAATAGTAAAAATACATTCATTCATAATTTTTATAAGTAACTGTAATATATACATATAATTAGCACCCCCCCTCAAGGTTTTGAACTATCACAGATGCGCTGTATGAGGTGCAACCACCACTATGAGATACAACCACCATCTTTCGGACTCTGCACCTGCTGGTCACCATGGTCTAGCTATTGGGTGGTTCTGACAGGAGGGAACATTGGAGGAAGGGGCAGTTGTGTGATGGCAGCGTGCTTAATAACACTGTTGGCTACCATTGAACATGGAAAACTGGGTATTTCTGCTCTGTTTAATAACACTGTTGGCTACCATGAACATGGAAAACCAGGTATTTCTGTTCTGTTTAATAACAGTTGGCTACCATGAACATGGAAAACCAGGTATTTCCGTTCTGTTTAATAACAGTTGGCTACCATGAACATGGAAAACCAGGTATTTCCACTCTGTTTAATAACAGTTGGCTGCCATGAACATGGAAAACTGGGTATTTCTGCTCTGTTCCATGCCAGTTTAACAGCAATCACACTGGCAGGTGACCCTTCACCTGTTCATGCTGAAGCAGATGTCTGTTCTGATTTTGGTTAATTTGCTGTCTGAATATTATGATTATGGATATAATATAAATTCAACTGAAATTATCAGTTTGGTTCAACACAAATGTAAGTGGTTGGATTTAAATGTCCTGTCAACCACACAGGGTCACCTCAGGACAATCAAACTCTGTTAGCACTTAAAGTACACATTTAAAAACTGTTCTCACATATAAAGCCATACTCGAGTCTACAATATCTGACCAAACACAAACATGAAACAAAACATGCATGTCATACAAACTTCAAACACATTTTTTTTAAAGAGCCACTCCCTTCAGTATTGCCCTTGTTAAAAATATATTTATAAGGCTAGCAATTAGTATCAGTGACCCTTCAGTCTCATTTAGCAATACCAGATTTTAAAAGCATTAAAAAAGGAATGGACAAATATATATATTATGCACAACTGCAAATACCACTAGCACCATGCTACATATTTTACCATCAACTAATTATCATCTTCTAGCTGCTCAACTAGAGCCTTGTAAAAAACAAAATAATAATCTCTTGTTGAATAATACTGAAGAATGTTCTGGAGAAGAAAGAAAAGTCAAGAAAATGGTCCATCAGCAGAAAAAGGACAAGATGGAAAGAGCAACAGGACTAAGTAGAAGAATATGTGAGGGAACAGAATTAAAAATAATGAAATCAAATGACACCCCTGAAATTCCAGACAGTGGATATCATCAGACATCCCCAGCCTCCCTTCAGGGCAAATGGGTGTTAGTCAAAGCTTCTTAAAATCATACATTTCATAACTTTTTCCATCTCAGCCCTTTGTAGTAATTGTACATCACATTACAAACATTCTTTTAATGTGTTCATAAAGTGAACACTTACCATATTGTGTAATATGATGTTTGGCATTACCCAGCCACTTAAATTATATATATCTATACATGGTAACAAAACTTGCCAGTTGTTTGTAAAAAGTTCAGCAATCCATTCTAGAAGTGAAATATAGCTGTGGTAATTTCCGTAGTCAATAATGAAACAAACAGCAAAGAACTGAATTAAGAATAAGAGGGCACATCTTGTGGGCGTCTCTCAGGCAAAAGGTAGGCCATAATTACCCAGTCAGTGAGTCTTGTAAGTTATGGATTTTATCACCCTGTCAACCACACAGGGTATTCTCAGGATGATAATTCATTGATGTGCACTACAATCTCTCCCTCACCCATTTCAACTTTTACAGAGCTCCACTTGGGCATTTGGAATCACAACAAAGCCAAAAGAGTAAGGTGGGAAGGTAACAGGCCCAGAATGCACTAGCGGAGGCAAAGGGGGAAGCTTGTCATTGATCATAACCAGCTTTTCTCCATTCAGAGCTGAAAACGGTGACCTCAACCCATGCTCGTCCCCTGGAGTCAGAATATACAAATCATACTTTTGGCCAGGGAACTGAGTGAAGTTCAGTGTGGTTGCAACAGCTCTAACATTCAAAGCATACACCGTCAGTGCTCCTTTGGGGTAATGGGATGGGTTGGCGCAGCTGGCATAGACCCTAACATTGTCTGTTGATGTAGACACGTTCAAAACATGCCCCTGCACCAAGCGCTTGTACAGCAGTGTCAGGAAATAATCAGGATAAGGGGTGAAGTCCTCTGCGATTAAAGGGTACTCGCCGTGGTAGAAAGACTGTCGCAGCACCGCCTGCAGCCCGTACTTAGCACTCAAACCCAGCTTGTCCAGCCACATGAATCCTGCAGCATAAGCATCAGACACACCTGGCAGCCCCCCACCTGAGACAGATGACGTTTCAGTCAGCCACACTGGAAGCTTTTGCGCCAGAGAATGTGTGATGGAAGTGCCAATGGACAGCTCTTGGTCCAGGGTGTCCAGGATGGTGGTGTTGATGAAATCGCTCAGACTGGCTCCTTTGTCTTTGGCATTGAAGTAATAATGGTGGAGAGTAGCTGCTGCTACAACTGTCTGGCCACCTGTCTTCAAAAACTCTTCCAGATATTGTTTGGCCGACCAACTAGTAACCTTAGTTACATCTGGTCCTATAATGCAGGAGTTGCGATACAGTGGGAACTCTGACAGCAAGGACCGCAGTCTCTGCATGTCACTCGCCAGCTGGGACGCTGGAATGCTGAAGTGAAAGTTGTGGTAGTAAGCATTGGGCTCATTCCCAAGCTGGAAGCATGGAATTGTGTAGTTGCGCTTTTGAGAAAATGTCAGTAGCTTCCTGGCATTGTCCCCATCCCATTTGTTGTCTTGACGAAGAAACTCGTTGACATCAAAGATAAGATCCCAGCCAGCAACCTGGACGAGATAATTCAGACGTTCCCACTCATCACCAGTGACAGTGTAGTTTTTGATTGCTGGGTTCTCCGGACCAGGGAGGTCATAGTCATAATCATAATCATAACCATGGTAATCGTACTGATCTTCGTCTGCTGCCACGCCGTCTTCCTTCGCGGTGGAAGTTGGATCAAATATGAAAAAGTCAGCCGCAGTACCGCCAACTCTGAAAAACGACGGTGCCAGGCCTTGGGCCAGAGCGTGCAAAGGCTTGGAATATACATCAACATCTTTCCACAAGCGACGAAAGATGCTGGCATCTAAAGTCACCCCAACAAACTTGGGTCCTGTTGTGCTGACTACTGTCTGGAGGTCGATCACCACGTCATTGTCGCTACGATACTGTTCATCGAAGGTAACGGAGGCAAGATTACCGCTGGTACCTCCAGCGCCGGACATACCTCCACTGTTTCTGCCGACACTTGCAGCAGCTCTCGACAACGACCACAGAGTGTCGGGTTTGGGGGCCGGCACATTTTCAACGTTCTGCACACTCCTGTCCGCGTGATCTCCGACCTCCATCAAAACAACAGGTTTTTCGTTGATACTGGCTGCTCGCGCAGGACTTGCAGTGGTGAGAAAAGCAGCCACGGCCATGAGGGCTTTGATTTCCATTTTGTCACTTTATCGTCGCCAGACCGACTTGAACCGAGCTTCGAGAAGGCGAAGGGAACGAACTGAGCTTTCGTCTGCAAATGATGCTTGGGGCTGACGGTCACATGGCGTTACTCAAATCACATGACACTGGAAAAACAAAAGAGGAAGAAGCAGAAATCACATGTACCCACAATATGATGACGTCACTATTTTGTGTACTGTTTCATTTCCTGTTTCGTTTTCTGCTTTGCCTGACGTCAAATCGGCTTGGGTGTTGTGTCACATAAAATTTACTGTAATTGCATTATTTTTGTTCCAATTGAAGGAAAAGGTGTTTGAGAGCAACTGCTAATAGGAATAACAAAACCATAACATGGAATGAACAAACATGATTATGTTGTGCTGGCTTTTTCACTCATTTACCCCTATTAATTCATAATATTTAGAAAATAGAAGGGTTCTTTGCTGTTGTTCTTGTCAGTCTGTGATCATTGTTTAAGATATTTGTGTCTTGTACTGCTGCCACACACATACATATTGTACACACACACACACACACACACACACACACACACACACACACACACACACACACACACACACACACACACACACTAAATAACAAGGCAAAGCAGATTAAGCACAACAACAGTACAGAATGACGGTCAAGTGACCAGACTAATGCACAAGGAATGTGTCATGGTGCTGACACATGCCAATCATATAATGAAAAAGATTTTTTGTTTGTCTAATACCACCTTGCTGTGAACAGACATAAAATAAAACATTGATTGATATGAAAAGGTTTTTACAACAAAAGAGAACATTAGGGTAAAAAGTCATCTGTAGATAAATAAAAACTAAGAGTAGGACTGACATCAATCCTGTGCATATTAAGTATGTCATTATTGTGGGGGGGGGGGGGGGGGGAGGAAGAAGGAGAAGAAAAAAAGGGAAAGACAATTGTAAATGTGGAAATATATTTGTCAAAAATCCCTCTGCATAAGCCTACCTTTTGTAAATTCCTATGTCGTACTAGAACTACAGCTACTACTAATAACAATGACAACAACAAAATTGAATCAGACAAAGCAAGAGAGTTCTAACTGTGCAAACTGATGAGATATACTAACTCTGTTCTGCTTCTAGTTTGGTTCTTTTGTTGTTTCATACAATGTGAGAGAAAACAAAACTGTTTCAGAGGAAAAAGTAACGGACAGAGATCTGAATGAGCGACTGGCTCGTCTGAAAGGAGAGGACTCAGCAGCAAGAACAGCCCCTGCTAAACCTGTTTGTACCTTCTATACATATATGTCTATGGTTATTTATTTGTTGGGTTTGTGTACATGTGGTTATATTGTATGCTTAATCTTAATGGGTGGTCATTTGTTTTTGTTTTTCCTTCACCTTGGTGTGGGTTCTCTGTCTCTGTCTCTCTCTGAATCAATCAATTAATCCAAAAAAATATTATTCATGTATAGCTTAGAAAAGCCTAGTTGTTAGACATGTTTTAAGCTTTTTGTTGCTTTGTTTGTTTGACTTTTCCCAACTTTTTCGCCCTAAATTTATATGAATTAATATCCTGTACAGTTTTGATGTATACCTGAGTTTTGGTGTATCTGAAATACATGTCTAGGTGTAGTATTAGTAGAATTAGTCCCTCATGGGCGAGGACTGGATGTAAAGAGACACTGTGTCTACTCCACTGCCCTCATAAAATAGAGTTTATTCATTCATTCTCTCTCTCTCTCTCTCTCTCTCTCTCTCTCTCTCTCTCTCTCTCTCTCTCTCTCTCTCTCTCTCTCTCTCTCCTGTTTTATTTTTTCCTTCACCTTAGTGTAGGTTCTCTCCCACTCTCTCTCTCTCTCTCCTATGGGAACTTTTGGTCACTTTCCTCAAGGATATTATAGGTAATATAACTCTCTCTCTCTCTCTCTCTCTCACACACACACACACACACACACACACACACACACACACACACACACACACACACACACACACACACACACACACACACAAACATACACATGGTTGATGCCCAACCACCACCTCCAATCCCTGCCCCACATGCCCCCATTGCCCCAGGTTCTTTAATATATGCAGTCCTGTAGCACACAGAACTTCAGGTTTTCACCTCATCCTTCTTAGGCACTTTGAATGGGGGCAGGTGGGGTGGGCATGGAAGGGGGGGAAGGTGTTGTATTTTTAAATATTAGTTTTTATTTTATATTTTAGTTCTAGCTTGTGAGAGCATCTGTGTTCATCTGGTACATGTGAAGAGGCGTTGCATTGCGTGGAAGTTTTTATGCTCTAGCTCCATGCATGCATTTTCATTCATTCCCTTATTCATCCATAGATTTGTCAATATTTTGTCAGTCCATATGCATGAACAGCACGGTGTGTTTCTGTAGTTTTTGTTTGTGCTTTCAACATGTATTAGACATTTGGGGAGCTTTATTTAATATGCCGCATATAAATTTTCATATGTTTGTTGATCCTTGGATTTAATATTTTTTTCCCTAGCCCATATATGTATGACCTATACAATTGACAGGGCATTAAAAAGGGATAGTCAACTGAAACAACATTTTAGTGTAGTTGCACACAAGCATACACATATTATAATGCTTGATTGTTTATGGTACCCCATCGCGTAAGAGCCCAGAGCACTTTCAAAGGCCAATGGATGTGTGCATTCATCACATTCACAAACAAACAAACACACACATGCACACACACACACACTTGCACACTCACACACACACACACACACACACACACACACACACACACACACACACACACACACACACACACACACACACACACACACACACACACACACACACACGCACACACACACACATACACACAAGCATGTAGACTCACATGTAGACTAACATATACTTACCATTCCTTGTATATCAACACATCAGACAACCATCACAACTAAAAACGTGTGTGTCCCGCAGTTTTACCAGCCCCCGGACAGGCGGACTCAAACAGAGCAAATTGATGACCTGCTGGATGAAATTGCCAATGAAGTGGAGATTGATTCACACCAGCCTGACCCTGCTACCTATGTTGAAGGTCGACTGGCCAGGTTACGGGATGAACAAACTGGTAGGAGATTGTTGAATACCAAACTGTGTGTAGTGCATAATTATGTATATTGCATTTGCTTTGAAAAGGACTGTTACAGTTGTCTTTCATACAAGCACACACACTTGTGAATACACACAGACACACACACACTCACGCACACATGCATGCACACACTTACAAACACACACACACACACACAATTACATCTTTCAGTCATTTGTTAGCCTTGCTTCCCAAGATTAATGGCTTGAGTGTATGAACTACAATGCATAAACAGTAGATCATGTGCCAGAACCAGGAAATGTAGGATGTGCTGGATTGATGTATTGTTTCTGTCTTCTAAGACCTTTGTCCTTTGTGTAACTTTTCCATTAGTAATGTTTGCCAAACCATGATGCCATCTGCAGATATATATTTTGCCTCATCTAATGGCAGCATGTGCAGTTTTGAAAGTAGAAAACTAGCTACATTTGTGTCAAAATGATACAAATTAATAAAAACAATGTTTAATATATATATATGTATACAACACAGTGTTAGGTATAGTTTTTGAAGTTAAATGCATACTCACAAGAATTTCTGTTTTGGAATTTCTTGATCAGTTTATGAGCAATTATTAACTGTTTTTTGTTGTTTTCTGCACTAATATAACAGTAATAACCATCATGGTTAAATGGGCATTAAAAATCTGTTATCTGTCTAGAAACTATTTTGTGAATAAATATGTTATGTGAATTCTACTATTTTCATGCTTGTTGATGGTGATCATGACCATATCAAAATAATATGTAATATGCAGAATTTTCTGGTTTTGTTTTAGGTGCCAGTGCCAGTAAGGTTGAACAAAATAATTTGGACAAAAACAACCTCTCATCAACAAAAACATTTGTCAAGAACATTGATGTTGGACCAAGAGCCGGTGGGAATAGTGCAGGTCTGTGTTCAGACCCCCCCCCCCCCCCACACACACACACACACACACAGACACCCTCACCCCCCTAGAATTTGCTTATCCCTGCCATTTGTACATATGTAAATCATATGCATGCATTCAGCCTCCCCTTCCCCCCAAAACACATATATGTACATGTACACACACACACAAGTAAGCACACATACACACATACACATGCCCACACACAAACACACACACACACACACACGCAAACATTTGTAAACTCTTTCTCTCTCTCTCTGCCCCGCCCCCCCCCCCCCCCCCCTCTCTAATTCCCAACATTTGCCTGACTTATTTTCCTGTGTCATGTTGTCCAGCCTTTCCTCTCTCTCTGTGCAGGAGGTGGCCAGTCTGGAGAGGAAGAAGACGTAGATTTCACTGAGGTGCAGGCGCTGATGACCCGGGTCGCCTCACAAATGGAGGTGGAGGCCCAGAGGGCGCTGGAGGGCATGAAAAAGGACAAGGAGCTGATGGAGCGGCTGGCAAAAATCAAGCAGCGGCAGAAAAACAAAGACGGGCAGACTGGTTAGTTAATTCTTGGACTTTTGCTTCCCAGACAGAAAAACAAAGATGGGCAGACTGGTTAGTTTTTGGACTTTTGCTTCCCAGACAGAAAAGGAAAGAAGGGCAGACTGGTTAGTTAGTTTTTGGACTTTTGCCTCCCAGACAAAAAAACACAGAGAAGGGCAGACTAGTTAGTTGGTTCTTGGATTTTGGCTTTCCAGACAGAAAAACAAAACGGGCAGACTGGTTTGTTGGTTCTTGAACTTTTGGCCTCCTGGACAGAAAAACAAAGAAGGGCAGACTGCTTAGTTTGATTTTGGACTTTTGGTTCCTGGACAGAAAAACAAAGATGGGCAGGCTCGTTAGTTAGTGCTTGGACTTTTGCTTCCCAGACAGAAAAACAAAGAAAGGCAGACTGGTTAGTTGGTTCTTGGATTTTGGCTTCCCGAGGAAAAAAACAAAGAAGGCCAGACTGGTTAGTTAGTTCTTGGACTTTTGCTTCCCAGACAAAGAAACAAAGATGGGCAGGCTCATTAGTTAGTTCTTGGACTTTTGCTTCCCAGACAGACAAACAAAGAAAGGCAGACTGGTTAGTTGGTTCTTGGACTTTTGTTTCCTGGACAGAAAAAGAAAGAATGGCAGATTGGTTAGTTGGTTTTTGGATTTGGGCTTCCTGGACAGAAAAACAAATAAGTGTAGACTGGTTAGCTGGTTCTTGGAATTTTGCTTCCTGGACAGAAAAACAAAGATGGGCAGACTGGTTAGTTGGTTCTTGGATTTTTGCATCCCGGCAACCATGCAGGATTCCCTCAGGATTCATCACTCATTCACAGTTACCATTTATAAGAAACAGCCAGCTAAAGGCAATTATATATGCTGTCATAGGCAGAGACAGACCTAAGGATTCAGAACAAAACAGGGTATTTAAGGGAAAATTTAGGGAGCAGAATATAGCTGAAAGGTCTGTGGAGACAGAAATAGATGCCACAGTTGCCATTTATAAGAAACGGCCAGCTAAAGGCATTTATATATACCTTTATAGGCAGAGACAGACTTAAGGATTGAGAGCAAAACCAGGTATTTATGGGCGAATTTATGGAGCAGAATATAGTTGAAAGGACCATGGAGATAGAAATAGACACCAATAGAATAAAATGAGGCACCTTTGCTGCTGTTGAAAACTGTGATGAATTTCATATAATGTTAAACACTGGAACTGGTCATGGCGAGATTCATCTGAGTGGTTTCCATGGTAAATCTGAAGCGCCAACTGCTGAACAAAACAAAATAAAAGAGACTAGTGTAAAGCTTCCTTTTCCTGTTCTGGGCAGATTTGCTTTTTGCTTACACTTAGCATTTTTCATTACGTGATTGCATAGTTTTTTTGCTGTGTTGATCACTCATTTAGATGAGCAGTCTGTGGAGTCTAACGTGGACAATGTGCAGCAAGATGAAGAAGACAGCGAGGATGAGGAGGTGGCTGCCAGGCGGATAATGCAGCAGGTCAGTTTTTGTCAAGTTCTCTTGTGCAGCAATTGTCATGGTCAGCATGCCTACAAATAAACACTAAATATGTAAACTACAGGTGTGAAATTATACAAGGTCAGCGTTGCCTTTTCTTGTAAACATGTTTGTAAATGTGCAAAGGAAGCCCAGTTTTTATGCTTACACTGGTGTGTGACAATTATGCTGAATTCACACTACACACATACTTTCATTTACAATGATGGGATATTGCTTCATGTCAAATGTGTGACATGATGTTATTTTCAGAAGGAAATAGAACAAAATGCAATGATAAAATCAGCTTCTTTTCAAGTAGATGTTGACCATTTTGCACTTGTATTCAGAAGAGAGGTTAGGCCTTATTTTAACCCTTTCCTTGCCCTCAGGACATCATATAACATCCAAAGAAGAGTGTTTCCAGTTTGATTATTTGAAGTTGGACAGCAACCTGCTTGAATTCACATATTTTGTGCATTCTCGTGTGGAACAAACAATTCCAAATGAACATTTCTGGCTCATTAAACCACCTTTTGAGGCAATTCTCAGAAAATCAGAACACACAGAGCAAAGACTTTGGCAGGGAAGGGGTTAATCTAGTTTCACTGAATGAATTTGATAAACATGAAAGTGAGTAGTCATTTTAATCATTTATTTTGGAAGAAGTAAAACTGGATAGAAAATAGGACTCTTATTTCCTGAAGTTTCTAGAACTTTTAGATTTGAAACCAGATGAAATGTGGGTTATTTATTTTTCAGTTTCTGGAAGAAGTCAAACTGGATGAAAAAATGGGCAATGATCTGGCAGCGGGTTCTGAGTCATCCGCATCGAAAACTAAGCCAGGCAGGTCCAAAGCAAAGTCAGAGAAGTCCAAATTCAAACCGGAAAAAGAGGTAAGATGGTTAGCATTTGCTCAGTCTGAGTCAGAATCTAAAGCAAGTTTGACTGCCATGGTTTCCAAGAAAAAAGAAGGAGATCAAAGCACGCCAAAAATTAACTGATTTTCCCCTTTCTAATTAGACCTGATGAAACAATAATTGCAGGTACCATAGTGAATGTCTGTTTTCTGTGAGACCAAACTAGGAGCCTTCGTGAGCAGCAAGCAGGGTTTCCTGATTGGATGAGAATCTTGGAAGATGGCAGATACAGTATCAGCAAGAGTCTTGTCACCTTGCCATGTAAATGCTTGAGACACCTCAGAGGACTTGTCTGACCCAACACCATGACGATCAATGGCTTGCCCTCCTGCTTCCCCAGCAAAGCCTTTTTCACTGCTTCACGTGGAAAAGAATATGGAGATCGGGGTTCATGTTAAGCAGTAATTTCCTTTATTTTCACCTGGTTAAGATCAGCATATACCAGAAATCATATCAGCAATCAGTCAGATATACCGGCTGTTTGACTGGTTCTAAAAACAAACAAAAAGCACAATGAGAGTGCATGTGGCATGCGTACACATGTGTGTATATACAGTATGTGTGCTTGCGTGTGTATGTGTATTTAAGTGAATGTGCGTGTAGTTCAGGTAACAATATGGACAGCCGTGTATCTGATCAGTTACTATCTGACCGGTTTCTGTAAACCACTTTTGCCACCTTATAAATGTCACAGCAGTTTGAAAAATGTCTACCACGCTCACAGGTAGACGGCTGGGACATGTGCTGAAAACACTGACAAACTCACTGCAACTAGTGGCATGAAGATGGACTCCCCAGGGAAAACACAAAAGAGGCCAACCCAGAGACACCTGGTCATGATCCTTAGGGAGGGATGTGACAGAGCATGCATCGCCTCTGATGGAAAACAGAGGGCTGCAATGCATAGTGGTGGGGAACTCTTGTGGAAGCTTCCCGGGCCACCCCAGGCACTAAGTGTCCTGAGTGAGCGATGGTTTCATGCTGAAGGTGGGCAATGGTGAGGAACTCTTGTGGAAGCTTCCTGGGCCACCCCAGGCATTATAAGAGACCCGAGTGAGTGAGGGTTTCATGCTGAAGGTGGGTAGTGGTGGGAAACTCTTGCGGAAGCTTCCTGGGCCACCCCAGGCACTCTGAGAGTTCTGAGTGAGCGAGGGTTTCATGCTGAAGGTGGGCAGTGGTGGGGAACTCTTGTGGAAGCTTCCTGGGCCACCCCAGGCACTCTAAGAGTCCCGTGTGAGCAATGGTTTCATGCTGAAGGTGGGCAGTGGTGGGGAACTCTTGTGAAAGTTTTCTGGGCCACCCCAGGCACTAAGAGTCCTGAGTGAGCAAGGGTTTCATGCTGAATGTGAGTAGTGGTGGGCAACTCTTGTGGAAGCTTCCTGGGCCACCCCAGGCATTATAAGAGACCTGAGTGAGTGAGGGTTTCATGCTGAAGGTGGGTAGTGGTGGGAAACTCTTGCGGAAGCTTCCTGGGCCACCCCAGGCACTCTAAGAGTCCTGAGTGAGCGAGGGTTTCATGCTGAAGGTGGGCAGTGGTGGGGAACTCTTGTGGAAGCTTCCTGGGCCACCCCAGGCACTCTAAGAGTCCCGTGTGAGCAATGGTTTCATGCTGAAGGTGGGCAGTGGTGGGGAACTCTTGTGAAAGTTTTCTGGGCCACCCCAGGCACTAAGAGTCCTGAGTGAGCAAGGGTTTCATGCTGAATGTGAGTAGTGGTGGGCAACTCTTGTGGAAGCTTCCTGGGCCACCCCAGGCATTATAAGAGTCCTGAGTGAGTGAGGGTTTCATGGTGGCGCCGTTTTTTCTGCATGTAGAGTATGAATTCGTCTCTGCACACGTTTGGTTGCATTTTGCCATTTGTCTTAAGCTGTGTTTCAGTTTGACAGATGGCTTGCCTGTGGACACTCCATAGAGATTGGTAGACATTTTGCAGTCTCCACAGACCAAACTATCTGTTCTATCCAAACCCTGTGCTTGTACAGGCAAACTATCTTTCTGATTGGCCAGTTGAGTTACTTCATCTTTTAAGGTTGGCAAAAACATCAAACACTTTCAGTTATCAATCAGAACCTTGTGTTCATTATGTTGGGGAACCTATGGCATTTAGTTGATGTATGTGAGTGGTCCACTTAGGAGTTTTATGGGATCTCCTGTAGGGAAATATAACAGGTAAACAAGTTCTTGCTCAGGACATCAAGTCTTGCTCATTCATTCCACAGGTCTGTAATGGCATTAAAGTTCACAATCAGTGTTATCTATAATTCAGAAGCAGTTCTGTTCACGGACACAGATAGAATGTTTAATTAAGACAATTTAAGATTTCTGAGAATATCAAGTGCTGGAAGATATGCTCAACCCCATCTTGGTTTGCTGTCATCATTGATATTGTCATGAGAGGTCTGCCTGTTGTTTGTGAACAGCCCATGAGCAACAGCGACAATAATGATGATGATGATGATGATTACGAAGACCCGGACGAGCTGCCATACTGCTGCATCTGCACAGAGGATGCAGTGATTCGCTGCATCGACTGCGGGATGGACCTGTACTGTACGAGATGTTTCAGGTATGCTGTACATATGTGTGTAAGAGAGGTGTGATGTGGCGTGATGTAACTAACAGGTACTGTTTTACCTTTAGAGTTTTGAAGTAAAGCAGCTTCATGTGTATGTAGACACACAAAGCACACAACAAGGTGTGTGAGTGATGTACAACAAGACTGTACCTGAAGGTTTGTCCTCCAGGAAGACAGAATCAACACAGACTGTATGCACAAAACCCAAAGTAATAAAGTTAGACTGCAAGCTGTCTAGCCATACTTTAGTTTTAGCCACACTTAAGTTTAGCCTGCGTATCTGATCTGTTTTTGTTTTTTAAGCCGTTTTTAACTCTCTTTTTCTTTTCTTTTTAAATCTGACAATATCCTAGTTTTGGTATGTATATATTTTTGGCATTTATTGTGTGCTGACAAAATGTGTTTTGCCCTGAATGTAACCATACTGGTTGACTGGGCGTAAAAAACCAAGTTGCTTGCTTACTTACCCTGGCTCTCTGGCTATGCAGACTGGGTCAGTGCGGGTTGGGTCCAGTTACATGGATGATACCTAACCACACCTTTCTGATAACCCTTGAGCTGGACTTTACATTTCAGTGTTTGTTCTTGAAGATTTATTCGTCCAGCGTTACGATACTAAAAGTTCCAAATTCAGTTTTGCTGCATTTATAACTTCCAGAACACCCACATGCTTTTGGCATCCCTTGTATATATATATATATATATATATATATATATATATATATATATATATATATATATATAATACGTTGCTTCCCTGTGTGTAGGCATTCAGTGTGATTTTTGTATATTAGCATTGATTATGGTTAAATTGAAGGGTTCTCGAGAGAGATCAAATGAAACTTATGTATTCTACATATGAGGTTGCCAATAATATCCTGCCCATTTTATCTTCTATTAATTTTTTTTAAAAATGAGATAGCATTTATAATAATAATAAAGAGGATTTCTAGAGCACCCATCTACCACACAAGGTGGCAGCACAGGGCGCTTTACAATAACACTAACCACACACACACACACACACAGCGTCAAACGAGGGGATGGGCAGGGCTGTGAAAAACAGTTTAGAAATAATTATTAAACAGGTGTGACTTGAGGGCGGATTTGAAAGAGGAGGTAGAATCAGAGTGGTGGAGTGTTTGAGTGTTTGATGTTGTTAGCATCATAGCTGCTTGTTCCAAGTACCTATGCAAGCTTCTTTGGTTTTTCTCTGGGATCTTGTTGTTTACATGCCCACCCACTGTTTGTGTGCAGGGAAGGACACAACAAGCAGCTTGGGTTGACAGACCATCGCTCAGTGCCATACAAAGCTCCTAAGGGCTACAGGTGACCACAGGGACAGTCTGAGAAGTGACCACAATGATGTACGGTTTTGAAGTTCTAGTTAGGTGACCACAGGAAGTCTGTGAAGTGATCGTGATGATGCACAGTTTTGAAGTTCCTCCCAGACCTGTTTACACTCAAAGTCAAACACAGATAGGAGTACACTTTGAAAAAAAGTGTAGTCTGTATTTTTTTACAGAAAAGTTGAAGTGTTTTTAGTGTATAATTACAGACCAGGAGCAGTGCTTTTTATCGGTGTCATTTTTGCTGCCATGGGCTACTGAGAAGTCTGAGCAGCAATACTGCATATGCAGAATATCATGCCAGGCTCAGATTTGTATCTCAACAGGTCACTCACTTGTTCCCTTACTGTTTTGGCATTTTTTTCATCAGTTCTTTTCTGTTTCATTTTGTTGTTACTCTTAGTGAAAATTCTCCCTGATATAACCGTACCGGTTGACTGGGCGTAAAACACCAACTTACTTACTTACTTACTTACTCTTAGTGAAAATAATCTGAAAATAATTTCAACACAGCTTGCAGGAAAAATGGTGAATGCTCATACTTTGCATCAGAGAACAAGCCTCACTTTGAATCGCCCAAGAATTGAGTGCCAAGACCACACAAAGCGCAGTGCAGAAACCAACACTGCGGCAACAAGACTTACGCATGTGCCACCCAAAACCCAGTACTGGGCATACTACAGGCTACAAAACAAACCACAAAACACATCTAGTAAAATTCCTGACTGATTCTTTTTTGTTTGTTTGTATTTTCCTGTGCTGAAAATTTAGGCACACAAAATACTCTCAAATCATACAAGTAAACAGGTCTGTCCTCCCGTTCTCACATTTTTTTCAGTATGTAAAGCAAATTCTGTGATTCCTTATGTTGTCAGGTAGAATTAGTAGCTGCTGTATTGCAGTTTTGTACAGGTTGGTTTTTATGCTGTATGTATTTTGCACTACATGGACTTGGTAATGTTATTAATTATCATGCTGTTTTTGTGCTGTATTTGTTTTGTACTGCTATGTAGGTGTATTAATGTTATTAACACTCTGTATTTTACTTTGTCGTGTTGTTACTTGTTTGGGTTGTGCATTTGTATGCAAGCTTTTTTTGTATATATTGTGAGAAAATGGAAATTTGTCAATATATTAGTGTATCAACTTGTTGTTATTGTTTCTTATCTTTTAGAGTTGTCAGTTAGAGTGCGTTGAAATGATCACACAAACACAAGACACACATATGCACACACACGCAGACAAACACACACCTTTTCTTCATTTTTTTCACAGCTTTATATTTTTTTAATCCAAAAGCTTCATAGATATAACAAGGACATTAAAAAAAAGTATTTGTCAGTTTCAAGGTGCTTTTTCATAATAAAAGACACTTTTGGGGGTGCAGAAATGTTATCTTGAGGCATGTGTGTCAGAATGCCTAACAAGATCATTCCACTTTTCAGAAGCACATAGATATATACCAGCAACAGTATGAAAATCTGACACACGCTAAATCAGAGCAATAGACACGAGTTGCCTTAAGAATTATACACTGCAGAAATGTTCTGTTAAATAGGTGAAGGATGTATACACTGTTTCAGTCTGGAGAGATGGTGGTAAAAAGTTCATATAAATGTATTATGGAGTCATATACTTAAACTGTCAGTATTTGCTTCAATTTGCTTCAATTTCATACTCAAATAAACAACTATAAAACATCTGTGCACTCACATCATAACTTGTCAAGCAAACATAAATTTCAGTTTCATCATTTTGCTGCCACTGTGACCTTTAAATCTGACTAAAGACACCAAAACTGGTATGAGAGTGCAAAGCCTGATGAGAGCCAATGCTTAAAATTTGCCAAGTACAGACAAATGTGTTGGTTATTTCCCTTAAAATGTACACCAAATTCAAGAAAAGCACATTGTGCATGGTCTTGTATGTAAGCAGCAGTGACATAAAAACGCATTTATATCTAGTAGTAGAACCCAGAAATAGTACCTTCAAACATCCTACAAAAAGAAGGGGGTTGGGGGGGGGACACTTGCAGTTTCACCCTTCTTACACTTATGATCTTAAAACAAGGCCACGGTCACAAAACCACGTACAAATGGATCTAGTTTTATAGACTAGAGATTATAATCATGCAAGGTTGGAAACATCTCACTTGAACAGTGTTTGAGAGAGAAAAAAGCCCTGGTTAATTTTTTAGCTAGTAAGAAAAATTAATGAGTATTCCCCTTGTATAATTATGCAAAAGTCAAAAATAGTGTTCTATGCATAATCTTCACCATGTGTTTGACAATCGTCCAAATATTGAACTAGTTGGATAAGAATTCACAGAGGCTTGCTACTTTCAAGCATTTGGAATGGAAGTGGTATGGGTGGACATGGGTGAACAGACAATACTGGCATGCAGTTTCACTTTGATCATGCTTGTGTCCAAGAAAATCAGAGAAATAGATATGACTTAAAAATTATACACTGCAGAAAATTAATGTTCCATTAAATAGGTGAAGGATGTATACACTGTTTCAGAGATGGTAGTAAAAAGCCCATATAATTGTTACAGAGTCAATATTTAAACAGATGGCCTCACACTGATTATGCAGAAATAACTTGTTTTTTTCAGGTGTATAAAAAGAAACAAAGCAATCCACAATCTGAACAAAAAGCAATCCGCAATCTGAAACAGAACGAAGCCAGAACGCCTATGCAGAATGAGCAAACAAGGGAGTTAATTAGCACTCGAAAGACATCGCACACAGGTGTGAGACATCCTTCAGGCACTAAAGCAATTCACAGCTTCAGCAGACTGTAATTTACTGTACACTTAAAAAGTTTAAAGAGAAACAGATCAATTCCAATCCACAGCAACTTAAATATGTGTAAAATTCTAACACAAACTGAAATAGATGTAAAATTCATGCAGAAAACTATTAAAATTTATCAATAACAATTATGTACATATTTACAAATACTAGGACTTTCATTAGATCTTCTAGCATATATATCACATTTCAGCACAGCTTGTTAAATGACAAAACTAAAAACCCAAACAAAAAAACACAAATACAAATGAAACAGAAACAAACACAAGAAACACATTGGCTCGCATTCAAATTTGGAAACTATGACTTGTGATTTTTGTCATTCTCCTATGACCTTGAAAATGTTTTACTGTCATAGAAATTGGTGTGAACATGTATATTTAAATGGAGGTTATCATGCAGACTTCAACTGACATATGAGAAAGCACAAAGTTCAAAGATTCAGTTTTTGTCAAGCCCACAGCCATCTCCCTAAGATACACACCCAAGCCCCAAAAAGGTTAATGGTTGCCAATCCTATGGCAAGTTCAAAACATTGGCAAATTTAAAGTGTATGTTCCCATCCCATGTTTACACTGTTATATTGAAATATGGTCATTATTCACACCAATAAGCTACATTGAAGCAGCACTTTCATCAGAAATTATGCTCATCCGTAGGTCAATACTTTGAACAAAATTCCTCACTTTTGTCAGCCTGAATACTTGCAGTTGCCATTGTCACATGCTGAATGTAAATGTCTGGAACATTTTTTCTTTTGATCTAAATCTGATTCAGATCCAATCATGGATGGAGTAATACTTAAAATATACATTTAGTGCAATTCATTTTTATGGGGTGGGGCAGGGGAAGCAGTCATAAAGCTATGACCCCCCCAAAAAGTAATGACCAGCAAGGAAAGTGTTTGTAAGATGTCCAAAGACAAACCGTAACTCAAAATGACCCTAGCCCCCCCTCCCCACCCTCCCTCATCCTGTTAGTATTGCTACTAGGCTGTGTTCTTTGCCTAAATTTTACAAAGCGAATGCTGCAAGAGTTGTCATGTTTTCTTCCAGGTAGCTTGCAGGTAACAAATTCAAAGTATACATGTATGCCATACCCCTCTCCTTCCCCCCATCCCAACAGAATATAAAGCTCTTTTTTTTTTTTAGATATCTGCTGATTATTGATCAAAAGGTAATGACATAAAAACAGAAACAAAACCTTTACCGCAGAAAGAAAAAAAATCCTCAACAACACACAAATGACATTTATTGTGTAAAGAACAGCTGACACACCATCAACCATTATTTGATCTGCATCTTATGCAAAACAATCTTGCAATGCATCCATACATTATGCAAAACAATCCTGTCATGCATCGGGTATCCTGCAGCTTTATCTTCTGTCCCCATCCTAACTTGCAAACGAGCTTTTGAACTTGGCAATGAGTTTTTTTTTTTTTAAATGTATCAATGAACACAGCTGATGCATGCATGACCAGACTCAGGATGCATGTGTACATTTTTGACTCTTTGCACAAAGCACAGAAACATCACTTTGTCAGAACCACAGAAAATGAAAAGCTTGCAATCAATTCCTTGTTTGCATCTGCTCACTCGCCTCTTAAAAACATGGGCTTCACGGCCATTGTCTCTTGACTTTGCCCTCCTGCAACTGGCAAAACAGTTCACACCACTGTCCATCTTAATGCAGAACTGTGTTGGTGGGGACAGTATCTTTCACCCTGCCATCCACCCACCACCAACCCAAGCCCCAATCTCCTGTGATCCAAGTCCTCAAGTGCCAATTCAACACTGAGTAGTAAATGAGTCTAGCGACAAAAATCATATCCTCATGGCTTGCAGATCAATTACCAAAAAACAAAAGCTGACCCCCATCAAAAAAAAGAAGTTCCGATTATAGATCTGCACATCCTCAAATAATGCACATAAATTATGAAACCATTGTGCAACCATCTGTCACATACTGGATATTCTGCCACAGAGTGAGGATTTCAGTGTCAACCGCAATTCATAAAAGACAAGACACAAAAGGGCACTGGGCCCTGCATATCCAGGTCAACCAAATTTACCATAAAATGTATCCTGTGCCTTTTTGGTTACAAATAAGTGAGTGGGAGGTGGGGTGGTGGAATGAAGGACAGAAAGTAACCACGCTATGGGTACATGGGCAGAAAAAAAACGCAGAATCAGGTAGGATAACTGTCCGACAAGCTAAAATCACATGGCTCCATCCACCATTTACCCTGCCTTGAGGCTCGTGTTGGCCTCTGGGTGCACATAGTGCTGCACAGTCACACATCCACCGTTAACACCAGCCTCCATGACGCTGACCCCAGTCACATGGCCAGCCTTGCCTGTATCACAGATGGGAAGTACTCTAATAACCAGCTGGTGGGGAGCTGCCACTGTTGCCAAGTTTACCGTTCTATGTGGGGTTGGAAGGGGAAAATCTGCGTGACCTCTCCCACGCCCTTGGACTTGCCATCACGGAACAGAAGCCTGGCTCCAACACGGATGTATTCTGGCTTGAACTTGAACTTGAATGTCACGCGGGCCTTCTCATTGGTCTTTATATGGTTCTGCAAAGGGTAGGGAGGAAAAAAGGTGTCACTGATCATGCCAAGTATGAAAATTAAGCAAACTTAAGTCTAAAAAAACAAATGTGGATAGTTTCATTTTATTCAAAGAAGACCTGTTCAAAATTAATAAAGACACTTCTAGATGCAAAAGCTTCAGAGTCCAGGCTAGCTTTCTCAATACATATTTGTCTGTTGAGTTTTTCAGTTAAAGATGGTATCCATGTGTTTGGAAAATCCCATATTAGTTCAAGATGGTATCCATCTGTTTGGAAAATCCCATATTTGTCTGTTGAGTTGTTCAGTTCAAGATGGTATCCATGTGTGTGGAAAATCCCACATTTGTGTGTTGAATTGTTCAGTTTAAGACAGTATCCACGTGTGTGGAAAATCCCACACTTGTCTGTCAAATTGTTAGTTCAAGATGGTATCCATGTGTGTGGAAAATCCCACACTTGTCTGATGATGTGTTCAGTTCAAGATGGTATCCATTTGTGTGGAAAATTCCACACCTGTCTGTCAGATTGTTCAGTTCAAGGTGGTATCCATGTGTGTGGAAAATCCCACATTTGTCTGTTGAATTGTTCAGTTCAAGATTATATCCATGTGTGTGGAAAATCCCACACTTGTCTGATGAGGTGTTCAGTTCTAGATGGTATCCATGTGTTTGGAAAATCCCATATGTGCTCCACCCTATCTCTGAGAAGATTCCCCATCACTGCCTTTAAAACAGTTCCAATATTTTTGTCAAACAGGTAGAGGTTTGGAATTGGATTTCTTTTAACTGAGAGAAGTGATGAACTTAGTTTCATGAGCAATGATTAGTGAGGTTGGATATGCTCTGCACCATCAAGTGTCCTAGCTCACATGATACATCTGCAGCCTCTTTGAGCTTTGATGCATGCTCATGTTGTCCAAGGGAAAAACATCAAAGAGGCTGTGGTAGACATTAGGTCAACTGTGACACTGACAGGATAGAGGCTGTGGGAAACATCAGGTGAACTGTGACACTTGACAGGGTTTTGCCAATCCCATTTATCATCATCCCTCTTGGGTTTTTATTTTGATCTCTTCTTCATCTTAGATTAAAAATTCTTTTTGAGAAGCAAGGTTCTTTTCACACCCGACTGGTAGCAGTTAACGCAATGTAACCAAAACTTGAGAACACGTATCTGATTATGGCTACAGTACCAAATGTTCTAGTCCTCACTACTGACCCTGTTGATCTTGGAGATGACGGCCGTCTGGCAGACTGTTCCTATGTGCACAGTGGTCTGGAAGTTCTTGGTGATCTTGTTGCAGTGGAACAGGACATAGACATCAGCCTCAAACTGCAGGCAACATACCGGCTCTGCTGACAGGCTCAACAGCACCATCCCCTGCAAAAAGAAACCAAAAAGGTTACGTTTCTTCGAAAAGCATCTTGGGTCAAAGCTTTTATAAATATGTGAAGGCAGTACATAAGGTGAAGGCAGTACACAAGGTGACGAGTACTGCTAGACAGCAACACATTCTGAGATTTTCTGACAGGAACAGTCACAAACTGCTCTTTATGTGAATCTTTTCACCAACAATCTTTAGTGACAGAGCTATATTCTTCTACAGTGAACTGCTAAACTATTGACGAATCTACCCCAAATCTCATGCACACCTTCAACAGTTCAAGTAAAGGCAACACCAGCACATCAATGCTAGCTGTTTATTAAGAATGGTAGGCCAACCTATGTTTTTGCTTGGGGTTCCCTATCTTTCATGAATTTCTAAAATTGATCACTTCATATCAATATTCCGGTAAGCCTGTTTGCACGCTCACAAGTCTTTCTACTTCTCACCTTTCTCAGCTGCTCCCGTTCCAAATCCAGCAGAGCAACGGACGCTGCCTGCCCAGCCTGGATCAGTCGACATGGTAACCGATTACGATGGACTGTGCGAACCTTTACCTCCTGGAAGGTGCCGTCTTCTGACGGCCCTAGCAGCAGCTTCTCACCTTCTCGTATAGATCCCCTGCACACACATCAGAGTCCCTTCTTCGTACCACACAAACTAATACTTCGGAGAAATCACTAAAAAACAAACAAACACTTCAAAGCCTTGCAAAGAGTGTGTTTTCTTGGAGATAGTAACATTTCAACATTCCTAGGGGCATGTGGGTCAAGAGCATTGACTCTTTAAAGAGGAGAGGCTTGGAATGCTGTCAGTCCCACACAATGCCAATTTGGTGCAAACTGTGTGAAGTCACTAACAAAATAAATTTTTAGTTGCTGACCTTTGGTAATTTACACAAGTTCCAACACAATTGCAGACTTTAACTCCGCATAGAATCAGGTGGGTCTGTTGGTTTTGTCTGTGCCCGTACAAAAACCAAATACTCATGCCAACCATGAAAAGAGAACCCAAGAGGTATACTAAAATACACATTCCACATGTAACTCAGCCAGAAGATATCCAATTTTACAGACACACACTGAATACCATGTTTTACGGCAAATTGTTGCACAAAAAATAGCATCAAGAGTTGTGACTTTGTTGGTAAAAATGGTCTAACAGGATGCGAGATTGACAGTTTGTTTCGCACATGCGCACTCTCACACACAGCACACTCTCACACACACATGCACTCTCTCTGTCTCTCTCTCACACACACATGGACACACACACATGGGCACACATGCACTCTCTCTCTCTCTCTCCTCCACACACACACAACACACACACACACCACACACACACACAAAGTTACCTCTTGATGACGCCCCCTACAACGGTTCCCACATGTGGCACAGAGTATAGTTCATCAATTTGGAACTCTGTGAGATCTTGTGACAGGCGCTCACGCTCCCTGTGGGATTTCTGTGGTGGTAACACATGCAGGAACTTCAGGATGAGATCCAGGTTGCGCCCGGACACGCAAGATACTGTGAAGACTGGTGTTATTCTGGAGAAGAATTTGATATGCTGTTAACTGTATTAACAAAACAACTAAAGGCACTGCCTTCATTCAAATGCAAAATAATGCCAGCTGTATTCAGAATTTAAAAACGAAATTCTCTCTGACTTTACCTATAAAAGAATACTGTAGAACTGCAGCATAACAAGTCACAACTCTATCAGTAAGATCAGCACACACACACACACAAAATAATGTAACAAGTCACTTAACAAGTAAAAATAAAAAATATACATATTGTGGCATTGCAGTACATGGAAGTGATACTGTATCATCAAGATTAGTTTTTGTTTTTGTTTTGTTTTTTAAATTATCCTATCCACAATCACAAGAACTTCACACAAGTCTTCTTTTCTTTAATCTTTTTTTTCGCAAAGAATGCCCCAGGTTTTGAAGTGCCGTCTGGTAAACTCTGGACACTCCAAAAGATCCTGGAGAAGCACACAACAATTGGGGGAATAATACTTCCTGATGTAGTTCAAGTTCTTGGAGTTCAAGTATGCACACATTAAAAAAAAAAACACGCATGCAGTAGAAAAACAACAGCACTATCTTTGTGCAGACACCAGTTTCAGTTTATCCACGCCCTTGTAATATGTCAACCCTCACCTGTTGGTATCTAAGCTGCTGGCCACAGTAATGGCGTCGTCCTCGGAGTTGATGCGGACGGGGATCTTCTTGCAGCCTGGCGACTTGAGGATAGTCTCTAGCTGACGCAGGAGTCGCTCAACACTGCTGGTGGGACACAGGTCCACCTTGTTGACCACCACGATCACTGGGACACCCAGAGCCAGTGCATAGCCAAGGTGCTCTTTGGTGGTGCCCGCTGAAACAGAAGAGTCCAGTTCAGGTATTGATAACACATACTCCTAGTTAGAGAGGATAAAAAAATTCAAACGGAAGAGTCCGGTTCAGGTATTGATAACACCTACTACTGCTTAGTCTTAGAGAGGTTAAGAAAAAATGTTTGCAGTTCCTGGGTGCATGACCACCAGAACCCAGTAACTCCCTACTTATCTCCAATACAAATACATAGTGCTGGTAGTCCTCCCTCAAGTTGATATTGACACTGATGACAGGTATTTTGTTTTCCCTCTTTCCCTCAGTCCAGGCAATGTCAGGGGTTGCCAGCAGCATTTTAATTATCAGTTTGAAAAACAACATTTTCTCTCTCCTCTTACAACACCCCCCCCCCCCCCCCCCCCACGAGTTCCCTCCTTCTTTCCCCCTCTTTATGTTAAAGACAAGACTTACCAATGCCTGTGGTGGCACTGACAACAAGCATAGCAAAATCTGGGCAGTTGCCGGTGAGACCAAAGATGGTGGTTCGGAGGTATTTCTGATGGCCAGCCAGGTCTATCAAAGTGATCAGCTTACTGGAATTCTCGCAGATTTCTTCCACAGTGCGACACTCGGCATAGTTCACAACCTGCAAAAGGATAGCCATGATGTGTCAATTTTACCAATGACTTTGTATCAGATCTGCCCCAGAGAAAACTGTCTTGAAACTGTGTTACCAAAAAATAAGCAACAACAAACTATGATTTGTTTTTTCTAGCCATATTCAGTTTCCAAATTTCATCACAGAATAACTGACATGCAACTATTCTGCTTCTTGATACAATGCTCACTGTTATGAATTTGCATCACAAATTTTATGACTTGCCCGTTTGTTGCTGTTATTTTGTATGTTGTTGGGTTGTTTTTGTTTTTTGTTTGTTTGTTGTTGTTGTTACTGTTTTTTGGCTTGATGTTTTTGCAATGGGAGGCGGGGGGAGGGGAGGGGGGGGGGAGTGGGCACTCTTATACATACAATGTGCATCTCTCATTTTCCTGAGTCCCATGATATTTGCTGGGATGTTATGAGAAAGACATCATGCCTGTCCTGTAACACCAAAACTCTGGATATCACTTTTACCAGACAAGTGAGAAGAATGACAACAATAAAATGGCAACATCTGCCATATGTAGTCAAAACCTAAGGCATCATAGGAGATGGCGGGAAGACAACAGAACTCTCTACCTGTCCTTTGGTGTCAAAACCAAGAATGTCATAGGAGATGGAAGAGGTGCGCCCTGATTGGATCTCGTGGAGATGTCGGAAGAGGTTGAGGCGCGCACATCCCCGCCCATTATCCAGCTCTCCCTGTGTCAGCACTCCCAGCAGCGTGGACTTGCCGGCATCAACGTTGCCCAGGACTGCCAGGCGCAGGTCTATGAACTGTGGACAGAGGCAGAGAATTAAGCCACCCTTTATTTACAAATGAAGAGCCAATGTAGGCTGCAAAAGAGAATTAGGTCATCCTTTTTCGCAAATGAGCAGCTGGGAACAGAGAATTAAATCATCCTTTTTTTTTTTAAATGAGCAGCAGACGTAAGCAGGAACAGAGAATTAAGTCCTCCTCTTTCACAAACTATCCACAAACTGTTGGTACAGACAGGGAAATAGTCAGACTTTCATGTGATATTAGAAACTGTCACCAGGGAATCAATTCAAATCCCCCCCCCCCCCCCCCACACACACACAAATTAACAATGAACAGCACGCAAAAATTATTTTCCTTTATCTTTTTTAAATACTTTTTCAAAATAAATCTGTGAACAGTAGGCAGACAGTTGCTTTGTGTGTGTTTTTTTAACAAAATATCATAGCTATGCAAAATCTAAATATTATCATCTAAGACTAAGAGTTAAAAAAAAAAAACATTGATCAATTTCCTGGAAACTGGAAAGTGGTTCTGCTACTTATGCAGCAGCATATATATTATTCAATCACCAATATGGATAAATGCATTAATTATTAGCAGTGAACAAAAGTAGCTAAATAAATACCAAACTTTACTGATGGTGAAATCAAAGTGGTGTGCATTTAGTGATTTACCTCTTGGTCATCAGGAACCTTTCGGACAAGGATCTCCAGTGCTCTCCTCATTTCACTATTCTGTTCCTCTGATTCCACCATCTTCTCTCTCAAGACACTCAGGGATGCACCCAGTCTGATAAATTAAAACAAATGCCATGCTGTGAAAGAGAAAACATTAAGCAACAACAAATACACTTGAGTTACGTACTTTAATCAGTAACACTGAATTGGGTAACAGAACATAATATTGTCAGTACAAAGAAATGTACATGTGATGTATAACAAACACTGTGGTGTAAGAAACAAAACAAACAACAAACACTGTAAGTCATGTAATAATGCATACACAGGTGTATGAAATGCATAATCGAAGCACAATGTTTACTGTACAGTAAGATGCCATGGAGAGCAGTTAGGCCAGCTGTGGGGTTTTAAATTGAAAACAAAAACCAATGGAGCATTTGAAAACAAAATGTTTGATTTTAGGTTTTCATTTAAATCTGTTTTACTTGTTGGAGAAAGGCCATTTTTCCTGGACAAAACTTTTTGAGAGGGCTAGTTCCTTTAATATCTCATGCTACATTATTCACATATATATATATACTATCTATGTGCAGTGTGAGGACAGATGGTAGTGCAGAGAGAGAACCTGCTCTTGAAAGCCAAGTCAAGCATGATCGAACATTGGTTACATGTTACTTTGTTAGGCTTTGCACCCACCCTGTGATTTCTAAAGAGTCAAATTCTGTGCAGACTCTACTAAAGTCCTGTGGATAAAACTATAAATCAAGGTCCATATTATATATATATATATATATATATATATATATATATATATATATATGTATCAGAAAGATCACATATATCTGCATGTTAAAGATCCTGTAGCCCACATCAGAGCTTGGTTAATTACAGAAACATAAAAATAAACCAACATGAATACATTAAAAAACAAACACATGAAGCACAGTCAGAGTGACTCTGTCTGTGAGTGGAAAATAGTGCTATAAAAGTATAATATAAAAGCCCCAATGTTTGCCGTTGTTGTTGTCATATAACTTGTTTTATAATTGGCATGAATGTGTGACTGAGTGTATTTGGCACCATGTAGCATTTCTGGTGCAATAACATTGACACTTGTCGATAAAGGTATATTGCATTGTATTGTATCAATAATATTAATAATATGCACCTGTTAGCCATCTTCTCCAAAGTGGATAATGAAGCCTGAAGGTCTGCTTCATTGAGGCCAGTAAGAATGCCATTGTCTTCAACCCCAATTTCATAAATGGCTTCTCCATTTCCTTCCTCAAGGCGCCATTTCATCTGGGTCACCAAGTGCTCTAGTCGAGATGGGGAGGGATTCACAAGCTTGAGCTGTCAAAGGAAAATTTTGATCCATGTAGATCATCTCTCGCACGTACTTTAAAGTTTTAACATAACAATAAACAAAACACTAAAAAATTCTTTTAGGAAAGTAGTTTTTCAACCTTTTATTAATGGCAATAATAATGTAATAAAACTGAACAACTTATGAGGCTGATATACATAATATATTAATACTGTAATACTAATAGAGTAATAAAAAAAAATCAGGAACATGTTACATGGTCTTTCCTTTTCAAAGTATGTCTGTATCTTCTTCTTTTCTTATCCAAGTATTTAACTTTTGGCTAGAAGCAGAAGTAGAAATTAAAATGAGAGATGCATTTTTTTTTAAATCAAAGTTCCTGGGACTGTTTTTGTTAATAACTGTTTGGTAGTGCAATGGCACTGGCAGTACCACAACCAAGCTAGGGATGTCTAAAGGAAGTTTTGCACACCCAAGGAAGGGCACAGTCCTGTCATGGCCATAAGTATTGTAAGAATACATACATTATTATATACCACAAACAATGTCAATGAATGAATGATACATGTACTCACCTTGTATTCAATGTTTCCTTCTTCTTCCTAAAACACACAAAAAATAATTTAGTTGGTGTGCATAATTACAATTTGTTCTAAATCTAATACTGTAAATGTAATAGCAAGGGGAATGTTGACAATTTTAATTTTATGGAGAAAATGGGTTTAACTTTCAAAAAGAACACTACTGACACTAGTGACTGTTTCAGTTTTATCTAACTGAATAGATATATATATATATATATATGGGTTAAACTTAAAGAAATTTAAACCAAATAACTATCTATACGGTAACAGGACTAGATATCATATATATATATATACTAATATAGGCAATGAAACCTTTTAATCTGAACTGAATGCCAATAGTCTGGAAACCTCTGCATCTGGACAAACCTTCACACTAATGTTTAAGTAATGAAATTTTCTTTGTTACTTTAGTTTCAGCCCTGGCCTCAATCAGTCAATGTTCACCATGAGTACAAGTAATGTTCTTGTTTCCATTTTTGGTGTAAAAGTAAAACATTGCCTTCCACTTCCAGTTCCAGCAAAGTTATTCAACAAATGCGGAATTAGGTGTGCTATCCCAGCTCTTGCCTAGTAGCACAGTATCAATAGTACTACTACTATTACTTTATTAGTACAGCTATTGGCAAGTTCACTCTACAGATTTGAAGAACTCCACACCCAACTGATTACCATCACGTAAGCAAACTGTACATTCGTAACGTTGCTGAGATTAGTGAGAATGCGAGATGTCGTTTGTGATGTCACAGGATTAAAACGCTGCCTTCCAATTATTAAAGAAATGCATGCATGCTGGCATATTCCCATATTTAGCTGATGTGACCATAGTATTAGTAAAGAATTTTTAAAAAATCTGGTTGCAAAACTGGCTGACTGCTTCCACCACAACAACCCTTCCAACTCATATGATCATTACTTCTTTTTTGTCATACTATCGAAAAACAGCTGGGACACTTGAACAATATTTAATAGTCGGGAGGCCAACATGTTACTTATTAGTCCCATTCAGAATACTGCAATCTGCCATTGCAAACTTAATTCCCGTGCAGTACCTGGTACTTCTTGCCCTGAGGATTACTTTATGTGACCTTGAGCAATGGAAACTAACAAAACAAAATTATACTACATTTTGCAGCAATTGTAAATGTTACCTCGGGTGGCAAAGTTTCAGGTAGTTCATTGTCGGTATCACATGGTCCAAAGAGGTCCACAAGACATTCCATTGTGTGTTTTTTGCTGATATCTATCCCGCAGAACGTATTGATATTCGTATCCACATCTTACTGCAACTGATTTCTCCGATGTTAGTAAGCAACGCGATAAAAATACCAATCAGCTGTTCTTATGCCAGCAATTTCCACCATCTTGCGTCAGCTCGTGTCCCGGATGTAAACAAGCCGGCATTTTCAAGTACGGTATCCCGAAAGTGTCATTCCTAAAAGGTTATTACACTAATGTTTTTCATCTTTTCCTTACACTAGAAAAATGCTAACAGTCACTTGACAGACCATGCATACAACATATATGTTTCAGACTTCAATCGTTGCACTCTGGGTAACGCAAACTAGAACAATAATCTTGCTAGTAACCATTCAATTATGCGGTGTTTGGCACGATCAGGCTCCCATACAACAAACTGCTTGGCATTGCACCAGTTATCGGAAAGGACAACGACGCAACTTGCAAAACAAGATTGCGGACCGCCGAAAGTGACAAAAGTTCTATTTATAATTATAACCTTCAAATATTTTTGTTCTTTTTGCTGGCATATCTAGGAATATGGCAGAAATGAATAATGAATTAATTGAAATTGTTCATGAACATTTCAAAACAGCAACAAAACAAAACAGAGGGGGCAGGATCGGACGGCAGGGCAGTATTAGGTAAACTGTCGGAAACACACTGCCCATTCGGACGGCAAACAAGGCGGGGAGGACACTGCCCTTTGTCAAACACAGGAAAGTGTGCAAGACTATAGCAGTTCTAGCTGGTGGAGCTCAAATTGTCTACCCCGCCAGACTGTGGCCGGAGCTGGGAAAGTAGCGCTAGTATATATCACCAGCGGAACTGATACAGCAGATGTGATATATATATATATATATATATATATATATATATATATATATATATATATATATATCTGCAGAAAATATACCAGCCCGAGGACAGAATTAAGATCTATACACTTCGAATGCATTACTTCATACACACTCCACAGGCAGCACACTCGTATGCCTGTACGCGCGCGTGTGTATCAGTGTGTGTGTGCATGCTTAGGTGCATGCATGCGTGTGTGTTTCCCCGAGATTTGGTACAAAAGCAAACACTCGGACAACTTACATTCCAAACAGTAACAGACGAAAAGCTGTCATTAAATCTCTGCTAATATTGTTGTCAATCATGACTGTGTACATGTATGCCATTAAATTTGTTATCTGTGAATTTCCTTCTCTTTAATAGCATACATATATTACACGGGCCTTCTTGTTGAATGTTGGATAGTTGTACACATGTGTGAGTGAGTGTGTGAGTCTGTGTCTGTGTGTGTTTTCTTGAGTTTTAAATAAAACTGAGCAAACACTTAAAGAACTGACATTCAAAACAGAAACAAAGAAACAAAAACTGTCTTTACGTTTTACTTTCCTGTAACCTTGAAAATGGTTCATGGTCATCAGAAGTGGATTTAAATGTGAGGCTTTATGTTATTGTTATGCTGTTTTAGTGATCATATTTAGAAGTTTAAACAATGTCCCACCAACACCAAGTTTTTGCTGATGCAGGAAATGGAAGTTATTGCCCATAAACAAATACAAAAGTTACTTAAAGGACAAGTCCAAAGTTTGGGGTGATTTTTGACATGATTTCTGTTAAAGTCCACTGAGAACAATGATGTAGGCAAAATTGTGATCTGAAGGTTATAAATGCACGAAAACAGGCATTTTCTGTTGTACTGAAAGCGTCGCCATGACGCTGAAAATCGTGCACATATGCACACGTCACTCTGGGGAGTCACTGCAAAATGGCTAGTAGCTGACTTTGGAAAAAATTCCAGTTTGAATCTCCAAGGATGAAGCTCTAACGCCATTGTCAGTAGTTGGGCCTTTGTTTATTTCTTCCTTGTTATTTCATCTTTCTCGAACTTTGTTAGGTGCGTGGCGTTTCAGTCTTTTTTGTTCTGTTTACTCTAGCTTTCACAACAGGCTCTCTGATGTTGAGGGCTTTGATCAGAACTGCCTCAGGCAAGGGAGGAGGGAGAAACGCGGAGACTGAGGTCACCACGAGAGCATGGCATGATGGGCTACCGAAGCTAAGACTTCATTTTTTAAATTTATTTATGCAGTGATTGATGAGGATGATAACTGATGATGCTATGGAGCTCCATTTCGGTTTGAGACTACTTGACAGGGTCACAGACCATGCATATTGTCATAATTATCCCTGCGTCAACCAGGCCAGGGAACTGCAGCACCTGCAGTGTTGGTCAAGTAATTAGAACAACACTCAAAGACGCATCCATGAAGTGAATGAAGTTCAGCTGTGTGGTTCCAGCCTTCCCGCTGGGCCCATAGCACTCCCAACTCTGGGCAGGAGCTGGCCAGGGCTGAAAAATCCCACATGACTCTGATGGAATTTGAACCCAAGACCTTCTGACCCGCAGTCTGACATGCTAACCACTACGCTATGGGGGCTGGAATATAGAAAGATTAAACCAGATCACACAAGACCTTGATTAAAAAAATACTACTAGCAGTTTTACTCTTATGATCACAGTGAGCATGACCTTAAAATACAGTAGTCCGTGTATTTAACAATATCGTACAAAAGTTTAAACTTCATCCAGTAAATTCCAGCCAAGAAACAAGTTTTGGGGTGTCAACAGTTTCATGCCACTGTGACCATGAATTCAGATGGTGAAGCTCAGTTAAGAGTACATGTACTACTATCATACAAAACCTGAAACTTGCCGCAGCTACTGTGCAAAAATCACGGCATTCAGGTTTTCAACACAGATCGATCATCAACTGGCCAGATAAACCAGGCAGACCAAACTGATGACACATAGACTCACATTTTTCTTTAAGTCAAAAACTTACAGTTTAAACAAAACAAAACAAAAATGTGTACATAACACAAAAGACAGGTTTGGATTTTTACAGATGCAAACACTTTATTCTTGTAACAAAACTGTACAGTGCTGCACATTTTAGTCAACCATTCATAACAATGTTGCTCAGTAACAAATATATTGAACTGATGTCCATCCATATTATACAATTTAAAGACAACATGTGCCTATTGACAGAAGTAAGCAAACCATATACACACTTGTAGTGTTCATCAAAACCAGCAAATGCAGAAGAAAACATTCAATGTGTTGCACTCAACCCCCTCCCCCCCCCCAATCCGCCCCCAGGTCCCCCCCCCCCCCCCCCCCAAACTGCTTGTATACAATGACATGATTACTGCAGAATGCACAAAATAAAACATTAACTGAAAACTTTACATCTACTGTTCATCAATGGTGTCCTTATATGTGAATGTGTGTGTGCATAAATTTTATATCATCCACTTATAGAATGCAATTTAACAATTGGTATGCAAACACACCTACTAACAGTTCTGTTCCATCCTGTAGAACCTTATATAATTAGTTACAAACATTCACAGTGGAAGCTCACGCACACACAAATCAAGTTTGAATTTACTGATGAAATTCAAGTATATATATATATATACTTGAATTAATGTATGTAGATAATCAGAGCTGCAAATGGTGGTAATAGGTGAGTTTTACAACCTTAAAAACAACCAACCAAAAACCCAAGGTTTCTGGTCAGGTGGCTAATGGGTTGAGCAGGACAAATAAGTACACATTTATCAGACACCACATGTGGCCCAACTGGTGATGCCCCCCTTTTGTATGTAATGCAGTTTACACATACAGGAACAAGTTCAAGCTGCCTAACCTGATGATGTCCCCCCCCCCCCCCTTGTAATGATCACCCTGATATAACCGCCCTGGTTGAATGTGTGTAAAACACCAAGTTACTTACTTACCCCTTGTAATGCAGCTTACACATACAGGAACAAATTCAACCTGTCCAACAGTGTTTAAAGCTTTCTCTTAAGGCCTAACCTGGTGATGATTCCCCCCTCCCTCCCCCCTCTTTGTCCATAATGCAGCTTACAAAGACGGGAACAACTTCAAGCTAAATTCAATGACATGTCCAAAGTGGTTTCAAAATCATTTTTCCCAAGCTGTTCAGCATGCAGTCCACAACATGATCATTCTGTGCAGATTGCCTTTCAGTGTGGCCACAACAAAGTTACTTCTTGTTTTTAACTGTAACTACATCCAAACGGGGATGAGCAAGGTAATGGCTGTATCCGGTCGCTTCTTCAACCCTCATCATCAGTGTTGACATCTGTTGTGGTGTGCGAAATAGCAGTTGGTTGACGACTAGTACCGCCATGCTCTGAAAACACACATTACACTCAGTAAAGCCACAGAGTTGGCATAAACCTGCCTCATTGTTGTGGATCTGAACTCATTTCTTTCCTACCATAACCTGTTCCTTAAACAAACATGATCTTAATATCAAAGATAGATGAGGGTCATCTCTCCCCCATCCGCCAAAAGAAAGAATAATGCTCCCCAAGATCAAATAAATGTAACATCTACCTAGCGCAGCTAGGGAGTGATTAAAGTGATACAGTATCACTATCCCTAAAATTGTCCAAAAACATAAAAACACTGACCTGTGTGGTTACAGAAACCTAATGGTCTAGGATACAGGCACCTGACTTTGTGCGTCAGGGTGGGTGGGTGGGTGGGTTGGGGGGATGTGTGTGTGTGCATGCATGTGTGCACATAAATGCCTGCATGTGTGCAGGTAAGCATGTGTGTGTCTGTGTGCCCCTCAAAAATTAACATGGACTGGACCAGAATTTACCACTATATTCAACTTTGAATTCTTTCTGTTGCTTTTCTGTTGCTTTGAAACCTGGTCAAGGTAACTGGAAGTGATACGAGTGGGTACAATTCAGTGAGTACTACCACCATACAAAGTCTGACATTTATCACATTTATGGAGTGAAAAACATTGGAACATTAAAGTTTTTGGCATGCACAGAAGACTAACCAGTCACTAGTACAACAGCCTAATACCAATAATTTTATAGTCATATTTTTGATATCAGTCAAACATGGCAAACATTGCACAAATAAAAATATACCAAACAAACACAGAAGATCATGCTATATCTTCTTATGAAGGTAAAAAAAATAATCTCAAAACAAATACTTTTCTCAAAACTTACCACTTATACCAGTCAATCTTCTTCCTGTGAACATTATTTAATGTTGTTAACAATGAGCCTAAAAAATATGTATTGCAAATACACAGGATTTGTTTTGCAGATCATATATGTCCATTACTTAACTGGATCAGGATAAACCATCAAACCATGCCATTAAAATGATGACAAACATCAACAGGGTGAAATAAATGTGCCACAGAAAGAAAAAAAAGTTCTTCCTGCTCTATTATTTTGATTAAAATGTACCTTTTCAAAAGGAAGGTTTAATATATTTTGACAGGTCTTCTCAGTTTTACAGTCAATGTTCTCACTATACTTACCAGATGCCTGACTTATCTCAGCTTGTCCACCTTCCTCCCCAGAACTGCAATCAAACAGAATGTCTTTAGTCAAAACATGTGTGCAAGCATATCAAGCTCTATCCCCATCTGTCACAGGCATGAACACACATGCACACATGCATGATGTGCATGCGCGTGCACACACGCACGCACACACACACACATGCACACACACATGCGCACACACACACATGCACACATGCATGCACGCACGCACTCACAAACATATGCACACACTCACAAACACACACACTAAAAATCAACACACACACAAATCTCAAAAGAAGGCTGATCACAGGTGAAAACTATTTACATGAAACTATAAGATCAAAATGCTTAGTTAAAACAAACAAAAAGCGTCAAAAGAGGGTGGGTGTTCCTGAGGGGGGCACCCAGGGTTCTAAAGTAGCACAGAAAATGCCACAGAATAAATAGCCACTGGAACAGGTTGATCCCGCAGAAGGCAATAGGCAGGTCAGTGAAACAGAGTGACAACACTCCTCTTGAAAGCCAAAAAATAAGCATGACTGAGCAGCGTCACCACATGGATGGGTGACCATTATGTGATGTGTTTTGTGCCTGCATCAAGATTTTCTGAGTCAAATCCTGTGCAGACTCAACAAACGTTCTTCAGATAAAACTATAAACTGAGGTCCCCTGTGCATATAGGCATGCAAAAAGATCGCATATATACACGTTATAGATCCTGTAGTCCATGTCAGAGTCCTGGTGGATTATGGAAACACCAAAATAACCCAGCATGCACAAAAAGTGTCAGCACCTTCAAAATGATTAAGCCAGACAATATACGGAAGAAGAACAAAGGAAACGGGATTGTGGGAAATCCTTACGTCTTTTCTCCCTCTTCTCCTTCGTGTTCCTCATCTTCGTTCTCAGCTCCCAGAGGGCTCAGGGTCATGGGGTGAAACATGTTGTATGGCTCACCAAGGATCCCTGTCCTGTAGTGTCGGGGAAAAAGAAAAGAAAACAAACAACTATCAAAAATCTTGTCAACTGCATGCTAGTCCATGACAATGGAATTATAAAACCTGGCCTCAATCAAGGTAACAGTCTGGAGGTAAATAGTAAATGGAATGGTGTAACCATTTCAGCTGACTTTTCCTGGGGAAAGTGACACACCTTTTCCATCACAAGAACAATGGGGCAACACAGCATACAAAATATTACCCCCTACCCCCCAACACACACACGCACGCACGCACACACACACACTCACAAACACACACACACTCACATACACACAAGTACATTCCAGGAAATTTCCTGCTGGACAGACAAATCAACTCGGAGTGAGAAACTCAGAACAACACACAGAAACTCAGAATTTTTTAACTGTTTTGTTTTGATGACTAATGAAAACATGTATGCATCAAGACCTTTCATGACACAACTGGTCATAACTGTTTGGTTGTGTAGCTTACTGGATTCACACTTACTTGAATTTTTTCACGTTGATGATTAGATCCTTGAAACGCTCTTCGATTTGTTCATCTTCCTCGTCAAACTTTTCAAGCATCCTGAGGGGAAACAATATTGATATTAATAATAACAGAATTGATGAACATTTGAAGTCATCTAAATGTCTGATGTTTTATTTATTTATTTAAATACATAAATCAAACTCAGCAAAAAAAAAATCAGTTCTTTTTAAGTTGTACAGGCTTTAGGTTATATTAATGTCATGAAACCTAAATGATGTCAACTGGCAAATATGACATCAAGCAAGATAAATAATAATAGTTGTCAACCCCTTTTGGGAGTAAACCTTAGTCCAGAGTTTGTGATGATGATGATGTGGGGCTTCATGTCCTCGGATGTCGGGTTGACATATTAGGGACAAACTGTAATCAGAGTTTGTGAACTTGTATTTCCCTTATGCAGGCCGGGTCTTTTGTTTTTTTGCTGGTGGCAGCAGCATTTTGAATTCTAACCAGCACATGCGGTAGTGGAAGGAAGAAGCAATGTTGTGTGAAATACACATGCGCGACTTCAAACCCCACTTCCGATGATATTTTTTAGCCTGTTGCACTAGGCCAGTCAGTGTGCATTTGGCGATGGTGTGTGTCAGCTGCTTGTTCAACAGTTTTTCAATCTTTTCGCTCAGTTTAAAACACCAACAAAATCTCATGAAAATGATGTTTTCCTGTATCCATTTTCCTACAGGGCCATATCCCCACCAAATAATGAAAACACTGTATTAAATTGTATGGGTTGACAGGTATGAATAATCCAAATGAAGAGGAACAAGAAAGTAAGCATCACAGCGCTTAAATATTCCGGAAACATTATTTGGGGAACATCACAAACTGCAACAGTTACGATAATCCCAAACAAAAAAGCATCACCTGTTTGAATGCTAATGAATATATAGATGCAATAACATATAACAATAATTAAAGTATTTAACTGAGCAAAATCTTGCCTGGAGAGACTATTCAAAGCACTTACATGCACACACATGCACACAGGCGTGCGTACCTGCATGCATGAGTATATTCACTATCCACAACTTAATTATCTTGCACATAAACTCACTTGAAAGGTGTCCAATGCAACCTGATTCAGTCCACAAACATTGATTCATGGCTTAGTTTTGCAGTTCACACAAACATATTTCATACTTACGAGGCAGACAGTGGGCGCCCTCTCTTGAACAACCAATGAGCTTCTTCCTTCGGGGATGGCAAGATTGACACTATGGCGGGAGAGCGTTGGCTGAGGGAAAAGAAAACACCCAGCTATTTATACAGGTGCTTGCAAGAAAAAATAGTATTCTAGCAGCATTTTACCAAATAAATGTTGACTAAATCCTTATAAGGACTTCAATTTCAAAAGACAAAAACACTTTGAGAAGTAAAAACTGAAAATGGCCCTTAATACAAATTGATTGCCTTAGTTTCCATTTTCCTTTGGCCACCAATTCACCCAAGATATTGGATTAAAAGAACAATGCCAATGGGTAACAGTCGTAAAACTAATGGGAGAGAACACAACAAAACCTGAAAGTTCTTAGACTGAACAACTTGGTACAGCACACACAAAAGGCTAAAAAGGAAAACAGACTACAGCAACACTTCACTTACTAGATGATTGACTTGATTGGTGGCCTCCTTCTGCAAATAAAGAAACAAAACAAAACAAAAAGTGTTAATTTCAAGTTACATCTAAATGACAATAATGTTAATATGAACTTGTTTGATGGATACAATTTTCAAGATCATCACAAGGGCAGTCTGATGATAAACAAAATGAACTACAAAGAGTGTGGCTGCAAAAATGAATAACAACAGCAATAATGATAATATTCATCAGCACATGTGCAATGTTTTGAAATAAGCCCAAAAGAAACACAGCCCTTGAAGCCTATGGCCAACACAAGGTTCTATGGTGAGCTCTAAGCCCCACCTCATACAAATATTAATGAAGCAGCAACATAATCTTGTACACAGGTCATTAACAGAATTATGCAACAAGAAACCATAAACTTGCAAGTGTGTTGGATACTTACGGATGAAGGCGTCTGTACTCAGCAGGAGAGATCTTTTCCACTGGCTGTGCTTCCTTCTTCTCTTCCACTTTCTTCTCCTTTGGATCAGTTTCCTTGGGTTCTGCCACATATCCAACACACACGCACACACACACACACACATGTATATAATAATATGAAGAAACAGATAAAAACATGAATATATATATATACACATCTCTCTCTCTCTCTCCCCCCCCCCCCCCCCCCCCCCACCACACACATTTCACACTTTTTCATTCTTACTTAAACAAGCATGTAATGATGTCCCATGTGAAAGCTCAAATGTCCAAATGTCTGATTTATCTATTTTGACTTCTTTTTTTAATGCAAATGGTCAAATCAAAATGCACACAGGTCAAGGGCTATTGTTTCTTTATGAAGGGATGGCGTTATGCAACCAAACACAAAAAAGAAACTTGCAAATTTCAAATGAATCTGGCTGTTTTGTAAGCATAAAAGGTACAACAAGGGAAGCAAATGCTCAATAAGTTCTGAAAACGAAAGTAATGACTTCAAAATAAAAACAGTTTTAACATAAATCAGTGGCACTGCTCTTGTTCATCAGATACAAAATGTGTTCATGTGTGCTGTTGTGTTGTTGTTTTTGTGTTTTTTAATATTTGTCAGCTGTGCATCAAAACCACAATGAAACATTCATCAGTTGTTTTTTTAAGAACACTTATGCTCTATGTGTTTACGGATTTGCATAGCACTGCCATGTATACCATTAGGTCAGTGGTGTGTCTGGTGAGGCATGTCTTCTTAAAATTTTGATAGAAACGTGAATTTCTGAGCTGAGAATGAAGTTGTCAGACATATAGCTGATTCCGGACTTCAGTATGGAACAGGCCTCCCCCCCCCCCTCCATCCCAACACTTGATAGCAGGCATGTAATAATATTTAAAATGGTCAAACAAGGAAAATACTTTTTTCTTCTTCTTCTCAAGCAATTTAGCAACTTTAGCAACTTTACCTCTTGCACTTTGCAAGAGGTAAAGTGTCATAAGCAAAACAGTTGTATGATACATTCTGCTCAATATACAGAACCATTGTTTTTACCGTCTGGAGCATATTTGACTCGGATCGCTGGATTAAAGGTGTCTGAACGAAGCATCCTGAAATAAGAAAATTCAAACAGAGTAACAAGATAGTTCTACATACAAAAATTTGCAATGGCATTTGCATAAATATCTGTTTAAAGTGTCTGGGAGCCACCAGCCATTTCCAGCATTTAACAGAGATGGATATGTAGTGGGATCTAATACTAATCCACTTCCTGCACTGATAAAAGCAAACCACCACTTCTCCAACTTTGAAATCAGCCAGTGCAAACTACAGAGTGACTTAAACCATCTGGAAACCTCATACATTAATCAGATCCCTGCAGAAGTGGATGTAAACATCCTAGGCTACACTACCCAACATGCAATGCCCTGCAATGCCAAATACAGCTCTGAGGGACAGAGCTGTAGCTTCTTCTTCTTTTTTTATTTTTTAAAAATTATCATTACTTTTTTTTTGGAGGGAAGCCCTACAGTCTAAGAAAGACTGTGCTCTTTATTTATTTTATATATTTATTTTTTTATTTTTTATTTTTAGGGCAACAGCACTCCAATTTCAAGCATAATAAAAAGAAATTAAAAGTGGAAGAAGCAAATTTTTGTTTACATTCAGCACCCCCCCACTCCCCCCCCCCAAAAACCCAACCCCACACACAACAACAACACCCTCCCGCCTTCAAATACCCCGCCACACCAACCCCTACCTCCCCTTTATCTCTTTGCCTGCATTAGCTACCAACTGCCTGCATTACCTGCCAATTTCTTTCTTGATTACTTCAAACTCTTTCCTGCGGAATGTGATCCACACCACAAATGTGCAGAAGGTGTAGAATGTCTGAAAATAATACCACAAAAATAACTATGCAAGATAAACACATCAAATCAATTAATTTCACTTCTTCCTTTTTTTCTTTTTTTTTTTGGGGGGGGGGTGTCATGTAAATGATTTGACAAACACCCAGTAATTAAACTGAACAACTCTCCACAGGGATAATACATGAATACCACACTGCTGACACTAATCTGTTGCTGGTTAGCACAGTATGCTTGTGTGCACACACATGCATGCATACATGTGTGTGTGTGTGTGTGTGTACACATGCGTGCACTTAGAACAGTCTCTACAGACAAGATTTTTGCACTTTATAAATTACTTTCATTATCATTACTGCAGGATGTAGATTTTTTTTTAAAATGATGAGTTTGAATCTCATCTGTCACGTGACTTATTGGCCCTTACCAGTACCTAACCAGAACCAGGACTGCTTTCGGCCCAATGGAAAGGCTGGGATCACACAGCTGAGCTTCATCCACTTGATGGATGTATCATTTCATTTGAAGGAAGTTTTTTCAAGTTACAGTACTTGACCAACACTGTTGCAGGTGTCAGTCCAGTTAGTGGGGATAATGCATAAATGGAAATCTTTCTTTCTTTCTTTCAATCTTTGTTTTCATTCAGTTACAGACCTTGTTTTCATTCAATTACAGACTCATTTAATGAAAGAAAAATGCAGTTAACCAACAGCACAAAGGAAGAAAATCCTACCTCAAAAATGCCACGATCCTTGTAAGTTGAGGACACTCGTGAACTAAAAAAAACAAAAACATTTGTTACAACAATCAACAGTGAAAGAAAACTGTTAAAAACAACAAGTAATCATTGTCAATGTAATTAACTTCATTACCATTTCCATGATCACTCAATCGATTAACCAGCACTTACTGATTGATTCATGTGTTTGAGATCTGGCAGGAAAATCTTTTTACTCCAGAGTCAACTTTCTGTGCTGACTCTTACTTTGGTTTCTGTTTCACCCCTGTTCTACCACAGTAGCATGTAAAAGATCCTGGTCATGGTTGTATGGAGTACACAGAACATGTGCTGATATGGCAGCAGTTTTAATAGCCATGTAACAGCCAAATAGCACTGTAAGTATATCACTTTAGTGGATATTCAAAATGCATTATAAAAGGTTACAGTCACTCATACAAAATCATATGTGACAAGAGTGCTCTGATTCTGCATGAAAGCAGAGAATAATGCTATATAAAACAGATCAATTAATTAATTAATCACACAATAGATCAATTATAATCCTTATCAACATATCTGACAATTTTATTGATCATCATTTTCCTGTCTCTGTCCATTGCTTAAAAAAGGGGTTTACCCTAAAAAATTGCATGTTTGGCATTGTCCTATTCAAAATCAGCATTCTTTTTAACATTTTGCTTATTTTGATCTTATTTCAAAATGCAAGCAATCAACTTTGTTCAATGCTGTTTAAGAAAAAACAATTAGGTTTAGGGTTATGGTTAGTAACCCAATAGCATCAGTAAAATAACATCCACATGTTGAACTTTATAACAGAGCTTTTGTTTTTGATTTTGCTCATCACCTATAGGGTTTCTCTGTGCTTGAGTACGGCTGTTACACAGTGAACTCACACGCCACATTCCATGTGATGCTGTTTCTCCATGCCAAGACCCAGCACCAGGATACAGTAGGAGCGACCCAACAGCTTCTGTGCCACTTCCAGTCGTTCCACAGCATTGGCATAGGCCTTCTTTTCTGACAGACTTGGTTCTCTGAAAAACAAACCCTTTTATTGAGATACTAGTACATGTCATGTACAGAAAGAATGTGCATTCAGTTGCACTGATGGCAATGTAAACACTGGTGAATTCAAGAGTAAGTAAGGTGCGTGCCACTTTGGCTTATTTTGCTGTGATTAATAATGTCAAATGCCGGCACATAACTGCAAAGTCTAACATGCAGCCTTGGCTTGGGCTGTGTCACAGCACACTGACACTAGCAAGGACACAAAGGCCACATTAAAATATTGTCATACACTGTTGAAAATAACGCACAAATATCTAGAATGAAATGTCATAACAGTTACATCCCATTGTTTATATGCGTACTTTCATCACTAGAAACCTGTTCGCATCAATGCATTTTCACCCATCAACAGGTCTGTCAGGCAGAGGAAGAGAGTGATGTTGTACAGTACTGGACACATTGTTGGGTACAGGGCTGAATGAGCTGAAAGGTTGTGAATTGAAACGCTGGTTCAGACTCCTCCCATTCTTTCGGTTTAGTGTGGGGAGCTTAGAGTCTAGTCGTTCACATGAGATGATTCAAAACTGAGGTCATCTATGTTACAGGTGTACCATAATATATATTAAAGATCCTGTGGCAGTAATAAAAGACTGACCTGGCAAACCATGTGCATTGCAAAAGTATTGTGTCTGGCTGTTACTGAGGGAAAAGGACACAAATCACATACATGTTTTGTGCATGTTAATTACCGGCTCCAATATAGCCTGAAATTGTGATGGCCATGATTGTGAATCTAGGTTTATCCAGTCTATTATAACAAACTACCAAAGTAGCTGGGTTAAATACTCACATGTACATGGGATTCTTCTTGTTCTCTTGGACCATCTTTTCAAAGAAGCAGTTGAAGTAGCTCAACAGATGGAGTAAAAAATAGTCAAACTGCTCTGCCCTGTTGGAGGGGAAAAAAGAGGAAAAATATGGAAAGAGACATAAATAGACACACACATGAAGACAACAATGAATAGGAAACAATGTGTTCTTCTTCTCCTTAAATTTCACAGGTTGTGCCAGGACCTCAAATGCAGAATCATAATGGTGACAGGACTGTCAGAAAATATTGTGACTTTCTTCTTTTTCTGTGTTTCACAGGTCAAACCTGAGATCTGCAGGTTAAACAAAGTTGCACATGGACTGTCAGGTAAAAGCGATCGATGTCCTGCCATATCCATTGAGGAGTTTTTCAACATAAGAAGAAAATTGCAAAAAAAAACTGTGACATCCTGTGGTGAATAAAACTGCCTAGCCTATCTGGCCATGGTTATTTTGCACTAACAGAAGTGAGAAAGCAGTTGCATAATTCCTAAAGTTCTTAATTCAGTCATGCCTTTTCTTGATCTAATATGCTTTCCCAAAGTACAAACTAATGGCAATTTGTTTTTAATTCACTTACCTCAAAAGACCATCAAAACTTTCTGGTAATATTTCCACTTCAGACATCATGTCAAATGCCACAGCTGAAACAAATAATCCATTCTGATTAGCATTAAGTCATTTTGTTCATCTCTGTTGTTTTTGTTGACAGAAAATGAGTTTATAAATTAAGGCACACCTTTTTTAGTTTCTGCTTCTTCTTCTTCAGGTGATGCTTAATGTCCTTGGATGTCGGTTGACATATTAGGGACAAGCTGAGACCAATGTGTTAGCATGGTTCAATATTGCTTTACGTCCACGGAAACCATAAGGCTCATTAGGATGGACAGCCCAGGCCGGCCACCTCGACTCTCACACAGCTCCTGAACTATGTTTTAGTTTCTGTTTCAAACTTTTCAAGCCATCACAATCACTCTGGCATAATGTTCTGGTAGATTCTCACATGCACCCTTATCTGTACAACCTTGCTGCTCACAAGCATAACCATTTTTTCTTTTTGAAAAAGAATATCAAATGTTGGAAATACTTTTTTCCTTGTGTTGATGTTGATCACTTTTATATAGCGCTATTCTCCACTCTCCAGCAGACTCACTGTGCTCTTGTAGCATGTGACTCTAAATGAGTGACTGTAGCTTCTTTGAAATTAGCAGAGAAAAAGCCTAACTTACTCTTGATATCATCCAGGAGAACTGTGGTATGCTCTGCTTGGTCTTTCTTTGGATGCTGGCCCCTCATGTTGCCCATACGAGGCTGGCCTCTGCCCTTCCCAACAACTCGGCTTGACACCGCTCTGTCACAAGTAATGCATACAGTGCATGCACAATGACAGCACTTCAGCATTCAAGAAGCAACGACTCAAATGTTTTTGCCATTAGCATCATCATAATCATGAGCAGAGAGCTAAACTTTACAGATACAGAGCTCTGAGTTTACAAAACAACAGTTGAACCCTGACATTTTAAATAACCACCTAAAAAAAAAGAAGAAAAAAAAGAAAAAGAAAAAAAGGGAAAGGGTGTAAAAAGTGCATGAATTTATACAAAGTGATGATTATCCAGTAAAGTGGGGTGTTCTCTCATGAGGATGGTCTTTCATCAGGGATTTCATTGTACTTCAAAGCATTTTTTAATATCCAGCACTGGCTAAATACACATCCATAAAATCAGAATGGTTTCGAAACAGTCAAAAACACTCAAGTGCAACTCAAAAATGAACAAAACATAACTGAAATGTGGCAATAAGTTCCCCAATTTTTTTCCATGCACTGAATGTCCCAGTATGCATGGAATGTGATCACACAGCCCAAGGCCATGGCTGTGCATCAAGTCAGAACTTATAACACTTAACTGTGTTCTATAATGCACATCCAAGCTATAGCAATTCAAGCAAATTGCCACCCACAAAATTTATATTTACATTCATCAAATCAGCAAGACAATTTAAAATAGAATCCTTAAAGTTTTCATTTTGGTCACTTCTACCACCATTGACCAAAAGATATTTCAACAAAAAAGTTTTGTTCTTTTTACGGGCATTCCAATCATTGTATTTCTATTCATAAAATGTTTATGTTCTTACCATCAATGCACATCAACCCCCTTTCCTCTTTCTCACCTGTTAGTTCCTTTGGCATCATGTTTTTTTCCTCGTTTGCCTTTATCTGCATTCGGGTTGTTGCTATTAACAAAAATAAACAGAAAAAAGTGTGCTTTCAAAAATGCTCTATCAATCAACATTTTGAAATGGAAAGTCATTAACTCAGGTATGGAGAGAGAGAAAATGAAAAAAAAGCCCCAATAAACTCTTCAAATTTTTTAAAATATAAATGCACAACAAGTGACTAAATCAAAGTTTAAAAAAATGTAATCCTAACCCCCCCCCCCCTCAAGCTATTGAGTACCAGGACACTGCTGGTAATTACTATTTCCACAATTTTTTTTCTGTCTTATCTTAAACACCTCCCTGGAAAAAAAGCCTAAAGTGTATGTATGTGTGCAGTTTCACACATTTGCACCTGTGTATGTCTGTCAATATGTGTGTGTGTGTGTGTGTGTGTGTGTGCATGCATGTATGCGCGTGTGTGTATCTGTGTGCACATGCATGTGCATGTGCATGTGCAGTGGAATAGATTCATGAGTAATGATAGTACTCAACTGCAAGAAATTTTGAGAAGAAGAAAGAAGAAGAAGAAGAAGAAGAAGACTACATGCAGTAGAGACTTCACACACACACACACACACACACACACACACACACACACACACCTGACAAATTCCAAACCACGAGGCTCCTCCTTCCACACCCATCTGCCAGAAGAAGGAACCTGCAAAGCAAAAAAAGACAGGTGCACCAGCTGAAGCTATCTTATTTTATCAACAACTTTGTTTCCACAACAGTGCCACAAAAAATTTGCACAAAGCAAAATTAATGCACATTAACAAGAGGAACAACACAGCTGGAAGATGCCTTCCAGAGTAGCATATTTTCTACTTTTTTTTTTTATCTGCTGCCTAATTTCATCAACAAATGATGAATTACATTTTTTCTGTGGCGCATTTTTTCTGTGACGTCTATCAAAAAGAGAATTCTGGTGCCTTTCTGTCCATGACTGTTGACGTCAAAGACAGTTTGATATCATCCAAATGAAATGTGAGAGAGTGCAAAACGTAGGAAAGAGTGCACCGGAAAAAAGAAAAGAAAAGCTTGACCACTCTTACAAAGTAGTAACAGCCTTCAACCTGATGAAGTTGATAACTATTTTTTGAAGAAGAGGGGAACAGATCGAAAACAGGCGGTCCAGTTTCTTTCTTTTAATACTATTTTTTAAGCAAAGTTTAAGCAAATCCAGCTGTTAAAAACATACCATGTCGGAATGAGCTGCAACCCTTGCCATGGTGTGAAAAGGGTTAAAAAGTGTGCCAGGATTTACAAGTATGCAGTGCAAACTGAACACACAGTTGTAGAAGCCGCCATGATTGAAACCATAGCGATGGATAGGGGAAGCCACTCTGTTAAAAGGGGAATATTTATTATGGTTGCAATGGAGTTTTACGGAGCCGTAACAATTATGTCAAAATAACTCATCAAAATACCCAAACCGTCCTCTTCTTTTATACTTTCATACAAAAGACATGGTCAGAGACACTGATCTAAACGTTCATGGTTCGATGCAACGAACTGAAATGATTTCTCCCTAAATTCCCATTTTTGGTCACAGGCATGTGCTAGCAGTTTTGGAGACAAACTACGCACTTGCTTTCTCAGTCGGGGTAAGCAGACGTATATCACTGTTTCAGAGACTTAGAGTGGTGTGTAATTTGGAAGTCCAATCAGTGGCATGGCACAATTTGTACAACTTGGTGGAGGTACTGTACTAAAGTAGTAATGTCATGCTTTACAAATTGTCTCCCCTTCCTCTCTAACCTTGGAACTGAAAGTAAAACTAAATCAATAGGGAGAGTCAGTGGTGCAGAGCAAAAGCACTCGCTTTCGAAAGCGAGAGTTAAGCACGAGCGAGCGTGGTCATCAAATGGATGGGTGACCGTTACGTGCTAGGCTTTGCGCCCGCCCCGAGATTTCTCCAGAGTCAGATTCTGTGTAAGATCTGCAAAAGCCCTTCAGATGAGACTAAAACCCGAGGTCCACCGTGTGTATGTACACATGCAAAAAGATCCTCGTCAGAGTTCGGGGGATTATGGAAACACCAAAATAACCCAGCATGTACTGAAAATGTCAGAGTCCTACTTGGGCATGTGGTCACATCAGTGCTTACCTGGCCAGCCAGTACCACAGTCCATAATAAACAAATTAATATAAATTATGCTCCTTGTTGATCTGTAAAATTGCATAATGCACACATTTGGTAAGCCTCCCTGCAGCCCTTGTTCTTCCAAATTGAACATTGTACAATATTTTGTATTCCAGTGTCTGTCTGCTTGACCTTTCTGTTTTTCCTGCTGTTTTGGTGCAGATCCACAATAGTGTCACTGTCAGTCTTGCCTTCTCAAAATGTATTGCGTCCAACGGGCAAAAGTTTTAAAGGAAGTAGGTTTTTGCTTTTTACAAAATGAGTTTCTTCCATCAAACAGAAGGGATAATCACGTCCTGATTTGTATTCAGTTTCTAAAATGATGGAACTAGCTGTGCACACACAACAACAAATAGGACAAATGACATACTGCTAGCTCTCTGGAGTTGCTTGCACTGTCTATTTTATATTGGGCTTGACAGTTACATCCATGTTCAAATCATCTGAAGAGCAAGATGAAAGAGACCAAAGGTAATTGTTACTCTTGATGTTTAGTTTTTTCTCTCCAGTCATTCCAGCTGTCTGTCACTGACGCAAGGGGATGCTAAAATGAAAATAAAATCAACAGACCACTCACACTTTTCTTAAAGAAGTTATTCTTTTAATCTATGATTTCTTTACAATCATTTGCATTTTCTCTTTGTATTAGTCTTACCCACTCTATACAATGAAGATAATTATTTTTATTTTTACCCAACTGCTACTAATTTTCCATAACTGTCAATATTAACAGGATGCATTATTAGTTATTAAAAAAACACTAATGATTTGGCATTAGCCTTGCCATGACACTGAATATTTTCTGTGTGTGTGTGTGTGTGTGTGTGTGTGTGTGTGTGTGTGTGTGTGTGTGTGTGTATGTATGTGTTTTTTGTTGTTGTTGTTTTTTGGTTTTGTTTGGTGTTGTGTGTGTGTGTTGTGTGTGTGTGTGTGTGTGTGTGTGTGTGTATCAGGACCTGCCCAAGGACCCCAAAACACCAAACTGATCGCCGGGTCGGCTGAAATGGCTTACAGTCAGAGAGGTCGCCTGTCTTCAAAGGTCTCCTTGTGGCAAAAACGAGCAGATGAGCACCAGGAGAAACAGCTCATCAACCCCTTTTCAAGTTGGGAAGGAGCATCACATCGTGCTAAACTCGACAAAAATGATCCAAACTATGGGAAACCTGTTGAGGGTTCTTCAACTGAGCGTCGAGGGCGTCAGGCTGGAGACCATATCAGTGGAGAAATTGTTGAATTGTGTCGAGTTATTGCTGAGTTAGGTCAACGCCAGTCAGACAATACATTTGTCATTACATTCGGTGTGTTATTTGATGCATACACCAAAATATCAAACAAACTTGTTGGAATGCTGATGCGGGCAAGGAAACAGCATCTGGTTGAATTTGAGGGAGAAATGCTTTTCCAGCGTCGAGATGATCATGTTGTGATTAGGTGTCTGCGGGTTCCAGAGATGGGATAAAAATTTACTGAATTTGTTTCCATGTAAGCTGCATGTCTACACTGCACTATAAATATTTATTAAAAGAAACCTTGATAGAGTGGGTTTTGTGCAATATCTGCTGGGGGGAGGGAGTCGCTGAATTTACCAACTGCTGAAAAACCAGTGTGTGCTTTTTGTTGTTGTCATTTTCTTCTGTTTTTTTTGAAGGGGGGAGGGGGAGCAGTGGGGAAGGAGTTGGGGGGAAGGGGAGGGATGCAGAACTACTGAATCATTGGGATGCTTGTAAGGGCACACAGTAACATGGCTTTAATTGGTACTGAAACAAATAAATGCTCAGTGACCATGCTAGACTCCAAGCACTGGTTTATGACATCCTCAACCACTGCCATAACTGATCACGCCATAGGTCTCCCCAAACTGTCAGCTAATGGACAGTTTTGTTGGTGCCCAGTGGCAATAAGTTTGTAACAGACGACTCAAATACTATCAGGTGTTTCTTTTATAACCGCCCACATTGCTTACTCCTGTACAAGATGAAAATTGTTTGAATTGAGATGGAACTCTTCTTTTTTTCACTGGGGGTGGATGCTGGAGACAGGGGCTACCAGGATTATGAGGCAGGTGTAAAATGGAGGAATGTTTGGAAGTGAATGGGAAGCTCATTGTGTGAGCTGATCATAATCTGGAAGAGTGAGAACATGGGTCACTGGTGTGATGTCTTTGAATTTCTGCAGCGGATTAGTAAAGTTGTATCGCTGCCTGATGTACATGTTCATGCATAAGGTATAAGCACACACATGTGCACATCACACACATTGAAGATACTCTGGAACTCTTTCAGAAGCATTTTAAGACAGTTTTTGTGTGTGTTTGTTTTAAAATTTGACAGCCAGAATGAAAAAGATTAGGTCACTACCTATAGTTTTAGAACAAACAAAAAAGAAAGGTCACCCAAGCACATGTACATTACTGCAATCAGTCCTGTTTCACAAAAGCAGTGGGATGTCAAATAAGCCAAACAGCTGAGAGCAAATTTCAGCTTGACCAGAATTCCAGATATCTGTCATATTATGGAAAAAAGTTTGACTTATATTAAGGAGAACCTTTATACTGCCCAGTAAACATGCCAGATTCGATCCAGAAACGTTTTGGTTATGGCCAGTTGCAGCCATAATCAGGCCAGATAGTATACGCTGGATATGACTTCCCGCATCCGTTGCAACTCTGTTTTTCCAAAGAAGGCATGGATCACATTGTGCAAAACTTATCGGGACCTGATCTGGATGGCCTGGTCAGGGTTTGGCCAAAAGCATCTGGTCTGGAAGCAAGCTGATGTGCAGGGATCATCTGGCCTCGTTTCTGGCAGGATGCAACCATCCTGCTGCCAGTTTCCCACTTTCAGACTTGGTTGCATTCTTCCACAGACATTCCAGATAATATTGTGCAAAACCAGCCTGGATCCAATTTAGTTTTGGCTGACTGTGTCAGGTTTTGGCCAAATGGATCCAGTCCAGAAACAGGCCAATGTGCAAGAATGATCCGACCCACTTTTGGCCAATGCTTCCCAGCCGATCTGGATGCAAATTGGATCCAGCATGTTTACTGGGTGGACAATTGTTGTTGTCCCCTGGGTATGCAATACATCTGGCGTGTACTGTACATTAAAATAATTGCTGGTGTGCTTGCCTGTGATAACATTAATAAGGCCCAGTGATATTGGGAGAATGGATCAAAACAGACTCAACACAGAAAGACACGGGCTGCAAGGAAAGAAAAGACAAGCAGAAAATAGTTATTCTCTTCGCAAACAATATTATTACAGATGCAAAATTTAAAATGGATGTAATGTTGTTGTTTTTTCTTTTAAATTCCCCCTCCACTTTGCTGTCTGTTTAAGTTGTATGTAAGTGTTGACTGTGGGTACTGTGCAATTTAATTGTATTATGTAGACTGCCTGTAGTGCCTTGGTGGATTAGTTGCTAAAATTGAACAAGCTGAATGTATGCATGGACTGGCTGTAGGTATGATAACTGTATTGTTATTGATAGAACGTATCTCAGTTAAGCGCCTAGCACAGTTTATGACTGGATATATATATATACATACATATATATATACACACACACACACACTGAACAGGTTTTCAGCATTATAATTATTTTACTTTTATTTTCAGTCTCCGTTTATGACAAATTTTCTGTGTGTCCACAATATATAAAATGTGCATTCAGACACAGCTTGCTCCATTAATGTGCCTTGAAGTTTTTTAGTTTTTTTTTAAACTACAGTAACAAGTGTACAACATTATTCACATGGTACATCGTCATTATTTGACAGATTGATACCTTTAGTTTAAATTTTAGTCATGTTTTGTCATGTGTTGGTAGATACAGTGGCCTCAGTCCATCTTATTTTGCCTACATCAGAAGTTTCCTTTACATTATGACTGCTGAAGTTGTCTGCTGTTTTTTTAGTAATACTTTTTTGTGTGATAATCTAGTCATATTTATTCAAATACATATACACTGAATCCCCCCCTGCATTTTAGTGGCAGTCTTATATTTGTACATGAATTAATTAAAGAATTAAATCAAATTAAATTTGTACATACCTGTTTATCCCCCCCAAAAAAAAAAAACAAAAAACAACAACAACAAAAACACAACAAATGAGTGAAAATAAGAATTTGTACATCATGACTGTGGCATCGCTGCAGCACAGCTCAGTCATTGAAGAAGATGGTCATTTCATTTTCCTTTGCAGCTTCAGACTCTCTCATAACCATGAAAATCAACAATGTTCTAAAGGAAAATGCCCCCCTGCTGGATGCCTTCATATATGTACACATTCAAGTGTCCTGGGACAGACTCCATTTAGCACTTCGCAAGATAACGTCACCTGATTCTTTCAAATAGTACCTCAGGATATTCCTATTTACCCGTCATTATTTGCAATAATATCAAATAGCCTGACAGACAGACACCATCTTGCTTACCTTTGACAAGATGCTCTACAGTGTCTGTGGACATACCCATGGTTTGGTTGAGAACTTTCTCTACCAAAGGACCCTGCAAGTTGTTGTAGAGGGACAGGTGTCATCAACAGGCCAAGTGAAGTGGCCTCCAGTGTTCCACAAGGATCTGTCCTTGGTCCTACCCTGTTTCTAGCCTACATCAACGACCTGTTCAAGAACACCCAAGAACATCACATTACAAGTGAGACTCTTTGCAGATATCACAATCTTACACCACAAAATCTGATCCTAAAGAGACTTCAGCATACTCCAAGAAGAGCTGGATCAACTCAAACACTGGGAGAAAGAGTGGCAGATGACATTCAACATCAACAAGTGCCACATCTTGACAGTCTCCAGAAAGAGAAAGCAGACTGACTACTCCCTCCATGGCCAGGTTTTTGGGAAGGTCGAAAAGGCCAAGTACTTTGCGGTGACATTGACAAAAGACCTCAACTGGGGATTCAGTGTCCATACCATCAAACCCAAAATGAACAAGACTAGCATGTTTACTTATTAAAAACTGAGAGGGAGTCCCATCACAGTTCAAACAAAGTGCTACAAGGGCATTGTATGTCCAGTCCTGGAGTACATCGCCCCTTTGTGGGACCCCCACCAGAAACACCTGCAGGACAAATTGGAGATGGTCCAGAGAATTGCATGGTGTATTTGTGGTGACCTCAGGCATGCCTCCAGCACCTCTGCCCTGGTAAAAAACACACACACACACACACTCAAACTCTCCCTGAAGCTCCATTGTACATCAAACACAATACCATGCTGTACAAGTTTGTAGGAGGTCTCTTTGTCACCAAACCCAGAGAAGGAAGTCTCAACTTCACCCAAAATCCTACCCATGGTCATGAGACCAAGCTCCTCATCCCTTATTCCAAATCCATGGGTTTGAGCATGCCCATACTTTAGAGAGGAAACATTACCTGCCATACATTGTTGGTGTGAGCACACCCATACTACTAGAACCTTACCCACCATATGTTGTGGGTGTGGAGTCGTCATACCTTTCCAAGAGACAGCATAATTTATTTATTTTTTACATGCTGCACATCATGGGTGTGACTTGGACATCAGATTTTTCCATCAACAGATGGAATTCCACCAGCTGAGGAGTGGCATGGGTTATTCCTAAGAGAGAAATGTATTTGAGTACACTCTGTGACAATTTTGGGGTAACTGATTTGTGAATTTCCATACAAATTTATGTTTCAGAATCTTGTCTCATGTCTACACCCATGCTATTTTCAGACTCCTATAAAAAAAGGTATGGGTGTGGGTATATCCACAATGTATGGGAAGGTGTATCTACAGGTAAGCCCACATTAATACATCCATGATGTATGGTGTGCAACTTTCAAGGTTATGCATGGTGAAGGTTAAGCAAGTGGGACCAGAGCTTCATGAGAAAACAAGATAAACATAAAATGTTCAAGAAATGCTGATCATCATAATTTACACTTTGTAATATTGCCATATGTTCTGAAACAGTTGCCATCCTTGAACAATTAAAAAAATTAATTGCTTAAAAACAGAAAAATATGTACATAATAATAATAATGTACATTTATCATGCGCTCATCAGTTCCTTGAGCACTCACGTGATACCTAAATATGGTATTCTATACACATGTAGAGCACAGTCCCACCAAAACAACCCACACAAATTGACAAAGCACTATACAGAAAGACCCCCCCCCCCCCACCCCACACACAAACCACAATGAATTCAAATGTGTACAACACTGATCTGTATCATACATCACATACATGCGCGTGAGCATGTGCACGCACACACACACACAAAGACTGGAGCAGAAACTAGGTACTGATATTAGTTGGGGTGAAAATACTGAGAAGAAGAAGGTTTTCTGTTTGGCTTTAAAGATGACGGGGTTGAGCAGTGTCTGAGGTCTAGTGAGAGTGAATTCCAAATGTGTAGTCCAAAGCAAGAGAAGGTGCAAAAGCCGTAAGTTTTGCATTTGTATCATTAGATTTTCAGCATGCAGGCATCAGAAGAAGAGTGTAGTGTATGAGATGACATGTAGACATATAGCAGTTCAGAGAGGTAAGCAGGACCAGAACCATTTACTGATAAAAGTAAAACATGAGAGGCTCAGTAAAAAAACAACTTTATTGTCTGGTTCATCAATTTACACAAAATGTTCAATAAACAATAGAATAAAATATCCATTAGCCATATATCATTAGATGGACACATCAAAATGTCATAATTTTGTGCCAGATATATGACATGTTACCTCCTGCATAGACATGTATGGCATTAGAGAAATTCACACACACACATATATATACTTACCGCATTAAGCCTTCTTGCTCTCTCTTTTGGAGTTTCTTTCATGCCAGTAAATACTGACCACAATGAAAACAAAAAATGTACAAAGTCCAATTGTTCTGCACATAACTATTACATGCAACTGCAAGTCACACAGACTGAACACAATGTGACAAGAACTTGCAGAAAAAACATTATTTTCAGCACTGTACAAAACAAAACAAAAAAATCAGACAGTTCACTGAAGAACTGACAGAGTCTCTCACAAACATTCATGCACTTGCATCAACACAAACATAAAACAATGTACAAGCACTCATTTTGCTATGCACACCTGTAATTATTATCAACGCATGCTGAGACGAGTTATGTAAATTCATGATGCAAACCCCTCCCCCCCCTCTTCCCCCATCCCCAAATGGGTTCAACTTATACATCACCATGCATAAAGCCAGCTCCCTCACTGAACACACACACACATAATTATGTGTGCATATTCAAAAGAATCGTGTGGCCACATCAAGAAGCTGAAGGGGTATCTATCAGCCTACCATCCTAATGTTGGGTTGGCCCATAGCTCATGCAGCAGTTCTGTCAAAAAAATAAAGCCCATACTTCCCAGACTGCAATGGGCTTCCTGGCCCAAGGCAGCACTGATGTCATGTCCTGTTCCTTCTTACTGGTCTCTTACCTGATAACACCTCCCCCCTCCCCCCACCACCATCATGGCTCAGAAGCACTGGGCTGCAGAATCCAAAGTCAAGAGAACCCCACCTAGGATCTTCAGCACCTTCTTGCCAAAGAATAGGGACTAATCCTTCAGGTGTTCATGAATTCTGTTTCACTGGGTTAAAAAACAAACAAAAAACTTTTACCATTTTCAGTTTTTTTTATTTAAATAACAACTTTCTTTTTACAGATCAGTATACATTTAATGTTATTATATTATGATCGGCAGACATTTAATATTATTATGCTTTGCCCTTTCCTGGTCAGTGTTGATTTCATTAATTAATGGATTGACAAAACATCACAACTAAAAAAAAACACCAAACATCAAACAGGTTCACACAGTGACAAGACAAGCCTGATGCAAAAACTCACAAAGTGTAGTTTTCATAACTGTCAACCCTTTTTGGGAGTAAACCTTAGTCCAGTGTTTGTGAACCTGTATTTCCCTTAAGCAGGCCGGGGTCTTTTGTTTTTTCGCTGGTGGCAGTGGCATTTTGAATTCCAACCGGTACGTGTGACAGGGGAAGGAAGAAGCAATGTTGTGCAAAATACACATGTTTGACTTCAAATCTCACTTCTGACGAGATTTTTTAGCCTTTAGCCCAGTTGGTGTGCATTTGGCGATGGCATGTGTCAGCTGCTTGTTCAACAGTTTTTGAATCTTTTATGCTCAGTTTAAAACAACAACAAAATCTCATGAACATTATGTTTTCCTGTATCCATCTTCCAATATGGCCATATCCCCCCAAAAATGATGATTTAAAAAAAAAATTATACCGGTAAACTGTATTGGTTAACAGGTATGCATTTTTAAAGTTTAAAACACAAGAAATACATTGTATCACTCAATGTCAGCCTCAGTTTGCAATATCACACAAATATAACGCTGGTTTTCTTTTTCTTTTTTCCCACAGAAAAAATGCATGTCCAAAGTCAACACTAAACAATTTCCACCAAACTGTCTATGAAGGCTCTGGCTTTTTCTGCCGCTGAAGATCTTGTACAGTTTTGGAATCTTCCCATGGGCGGGGTCCTCTGATATTTTCCCAGTGTTCTAGGTCTGTTTTCTGATAATCCTAGAAACAGAGAGGAATTGGATTGTTAGTGTTCAATTCTGAGTCTGACAGATATAAAATGGAAATCTGTATAGACACACGCACAAGCACACACACATCTCTCTCTCTCTCTCTCTCTCTCTCTTTATATATATATATATGTCAGTTGACTGTCAGATTAAGTTAGGTAGCTGTATGATTATTTAAACTGTCAGATTAAGTTAGGTAGCTGTATGATTATTTACTAATTTAACTTTGAACACAATGAACTAGAATGACATCATTCACAGACACCCCCCACCTGAAAGCAAGTAAGCATGTCAAATATGTATGTGACCACAGTGTTGAAAACAGTATAGCTATCATAGCTCACCTCATATGCATCTTCTATTGAATAGGTTCCAGTTCCTTTGTCCTTAATTTTAATACCATACTTTTCAGCTTCTTCGTGTGTGATCTGAAATCATAAACAAATATATATAATATATAAATTAATGTATACCTCATTACATTTGTATTACGGCAAAATCCCTCTTTCCAAATCCAAGACCACCTTAGAAATCATGCAAAAGTGGTCTTAGGAAGAGGAATGGTCATTGGTGAGCAGTTCATTTACATACAAATGTGAAGGAAAGGTTTCAGAAAAAGTGGTCTGTACTATTCCTACTATATAGTATACTGGAGGTACAAAAACTGTTGCCATGTTAATTCCAAAGGCACAAGTTTCCAAAATCACTTTTGGGAACTCACCGTTATAATGTATACATACAATATCTAATAATATCATAATCACAAAGATGTGCATAAAAAGTGGTGAAACAGCCCCCCCCCCCCCACCTTCTCCTTCCAGCAACCCATTTTATCTGCTCTGTAGAGTGATCACTGATTCTCTGAAGTTACTCATCAGAGCATTTGCATCTGCAACCTAAATTTGGTGTGAAACAAGTAACTGTTGAGCATTAAAAAAAGCATACACATTTTGAGGGAAGTGAGTTTAAAACACAATTGTATGGTGTGACATATGTATGTTACATGTGTGTGTGTCTGTGTGTGTGTGTGCGTGTGGGTGTGCATGCACATGTGTGTGTGCCAAAGCTGGGGAAAGTCTTTCGAATAAGCACTATAAGTTTATAACTGATATGACCTTGCCCTTGACTCAAAGTTGCTGAAACTGACATCCAATGAAACTGGTAGAATATTATAAAATAGAACAAAAACTAAAATTTACAGAACTTGTCAGTATCAATTTTGAAAGATCTAAAAAAAAAAAAACCCCATAAAGAACTTATCAATATCAAATTTGAAAAAGAGCTCACAAATCATTTGAACACAATTAAAGTTTAAGAAGACCCTGCAAGAATATTACGCATTATATCTTTTTATCTTAATGTAATTTGTAATTTGTGAGTGATCTTGAAATCCTTTGATCAAAAAGCAAAGTTTCAAATTTATATATATATATATATTATAGTGGTTTAGTGGTGTCAATAATAACTTGACTAAATGACATTGTGGATTTTGACTAGTTCTGAAACTTACTGATCATTTCCTTTAGTAAATTTACACATCTGTATGCAACAGCAGCAGTTCCCCCCTGCCCCCCCCCCCAAAAACAAACAAACAAAAAAAACAATAACCCACAAACATGTGTGACCTAATGTGCATACATTACATATAAATATATAACAATCATACAAACTTTGAGGTTTTAATTAAAATTTAGAGGAGTCAAATTGTAATCATCTAATATAATTTGTGGTGATTTCTGCAGTTATACCTTTTTGCTCTTTTGGAAGTCATATCTCAGGGAAGCAAACTGTTTCAGTGCAAAGGATCCACCAATCATCAATACCTGAGAAAGTAAAAATAAAAGTAACACATTAGGGGTAAAAAATTAAAAAAAAGCAGAAAAAACATGTTTTTGACACAAAATAACCCCCTCTCACGCAATTGCTCAAACCACATGTATTGACTATATATATATTTATATGCACAAAAGTCCAGATCTCTATGACAGAATGCATTTTAATTAAAGGCTTTAAGCTGTCTCTCTCTTGCTCAGCCTGTCTCTCTCTTGCTCAGCCTGTCTCTCTGAGTGATGCTGGGGTGTGAAGTTGGTTGTTAGAACATATATATATATATATATCAACTTTGACAGCTGCCAGGCCAGGGTGAGTGACATTGAATGAGGTCAGTGGTAGTTCACTAAGTCAGTTTCTGGCCACATTGCTAGTTTCCTGCTGTTCATTTGCATGCAGGACTGACCACATTTTACAGCTCAGCAAAGACAACACACAAAATGATTTTTGACAAAAATATGCGAGTACCAATCAAACTGAAAGACAGAGACCTAACCAAGCACCAGAGAAAAATACTGATTGCCAAGCTCAAGGGTATTGAAAATAGTGCAATTATCCATCAGGCTTGCACAGAATTCTGCAGCAGGTGTGAGAGGAAGAATTTCAACTAAATAAGCGCAGGATTGTTCTTAAAAAATTGCTGTCGGTGTGATTAACATCATGATTGGTTGTACCCTTTTTGTTTTCAACCAGCAATCACAAAAACATGCACAATTATCATTAATTATCAGTTAAGACTAAGAGGACATTGCAGTGTTCACTGTTATGGAACTGTCACAGAAGTTTGTGCCAAGCCTTGTACTTTTTTCTCTTCTGTTTTTATAATAATGTACACCTGGATCAGTAAGTCTGTAACTGTAAGAAACTCACTCAACAGAAACTTGAGAGAATGTGTCTGAGTGTGTAAAGCAAATTAAAAGACAATTAATTAAAAAAATGATTGGTTGGTTTACATATTATATATTATCAAAATTGTTCAGATGGTGGTTGAAAACCTTAAAACTGTTTAAAAAAATAAAATCACTGATACTGATCATGATTAGGCCTGTCCTTACAAGTTACAGCTATTCATTCAGTGCAGACCTGACAGCAAGTAAGGTTGCAGCTGATAGAGCATCGGTGGAATCCAACAGAGTTCAAGAGTCGGACTGCCAAATGGTAGAACTTGTGTACAACCTGTCACTGTCAGTGAGCTGCAATTTTTGGGCTCAAGTAGACCTGCAGTAGGGTTAACAATGACAAATCTGTTCATGACTCCCCACCCAAACCAAGGGGAATCTGCAGACTTCCTCCCTCCCAATCCAGTAGTCACCATTCATGACTTTGTTCATCATGCTGATCTTGTCTAACATTCCCCATGACTGCAAATTTTATAGCCACATTTGGGCCCTCAGAGGTACTTGAGGTGGGACTTAAGTTGTGAAGGATCCAATCATTGCACCATCTCCAATGTGTATTCTTCAGATGTTGCTGATGGGTTCCATACCATGGATGCATACTTCAACATTTGTCACACAAGGTCTTTGTAGCAGTGTGTTTGAACAGCAATTGCCTAAACTTCAGGTTCTTGTAAGTAAAGGTGCTCACTTTGTTAATGTTATGGATGTGTTTTCCCCAATCAAGGCTCTCTGTTAACTCTGCTCCAGTGTACTTTGCACCGGTAAAGTCAAAGGTTTGGTTGTGGGGGATGCAGCTGGTGGTGATCCTGTTTTTTTGTTTGTTTTTGTTTTTGATGATCAGTTGGTGACATATATATCTCTAACCATGTGCAGGTTGCTCAGTGATCTCTTCAACCAGTTTTTAACCCAAACGCCAGCTTAAATTTCAATAAATTTAGACCCACCCAGTTTTCAGCTTTATTATCATTAAGTACATTGGTGATAATTGCCTTTTAATCTGCTTTGCCTGCAACCTCACTGTAGAGTCAGATTTACTGGGGTATTAATTCTAATATCTGCATAGCCATAGGTGTTCAGACATCTTACTTAGCCCTGGATATCTTGGCCCTGCACACCTCAACCCACTGTTACATTTTATCTAGATCTATCTATAATTATATACAGTATAGTGTCCTGAAGAATATGTGTGCTGACCTTGATGTTTTTGCTTGCAAATAATCAGCAAGTTTTCAGATTGTTGGGTGACACTAAGAGTAAGACCGAGTGACAAATCCAGAACACTTACTAAAACACCCCTCACACAGTCACAGAGATTGTCCTTGGGTTGCAGTCCATAGTTATCTGGTGCACATTCTAATAATAATACCAGTAAGGTACTCTTTCAAACTTGTGCTATTTCTCCAGACAGGAGCGCATAACACATTAGTCATTACACATCAAACAACCAAAACACAGTCAAACCAAACTTCTTCAAGTGCACACACACACACACACACACACACACACACACACACACACACACAGAGTCAATAAATAGCCTGAACAGGATAGCTTGAAGAGGTGAAATTTCAAAGATGATATGAAATTGAAAGATGTGACTCACTGACTGTGTTTGAATCTTGATGATCTAACTTTGCAATGCAAACCCTTCACGCATGCCAAAACTGTGGAATATTCCTTTTACTGACACAGAGGCTGCCAAACATGCACAATACCTGTTAATATTATAATATTAATAATAAAATTTAAAATGTTGACCTGTTCACTACAAGTAAACTGCTAACCAGATTTTACGACGTTTTCTGCTATCGTGCTAACCAGATTTTAAACAGCCAAAATTGTCGTCTAAGCTCTATTTCATCTGCCTCGCATGCACTCTCACTGCAGAGTCAACTGCTTGATGATCGGGGTTTTCTACATTAACATAAAGGCAGACAGAAAGAAAGCTTGGCACGTGCCAGGATTTCATCAGCTCATGCAGCTTTGTACTTATAAGTTATAGTAGTTAACACTGTTTAGCCATTTTACTTTTTAGGGTTTGAGTAGACAACATCCCCCAACTCTTCACTCAGATGAGTACAAGCTCAAAAACATATTATTCGCTCGACGGGTTTTCGCACAGTAATTTTACTTACGAAAAATGGGATGCCAAAACGAATGAAACGTCTTTTTGTTACTTGTCGATACCACTCTATGAAAGCAGCCATTTTGACCTTGCACCCAACCCTCTGTTGCATGGGTATTTCTGATTGGTCAAAAGTGTGATTTCCACCAATCGAATGCCACATACCAACATTTGTAGAGTTTAGTCACTGGAGTTATCTCCCTACGTATGCTGTACAGCTTTCGATTCATTTGCCAACAAATGTGGGATTGACTGTACCATGCATTAAGTACGCGTATATAATCATTCTCCAAATTAACGAAGAGATTTTATTTTTCATTCCACAATACCTGCATAAATAGACGGACAGACAGAATATCGATGATCGAGTTCTATAATTCGGGCTAACAGTAGCCGTTTAGTACTGTACTGTTATAGTGTTACTAAGTGTATTTTACAGCTACAATTGAGTTCTTTTTTTCTTTTTTTAAACTTGTCAGTTCTAGTTTTCTCACAAACAACTGTGAAGTGTCAATATTATTGCTGTTAGTATTAATTATTTTTATAGGCTTGTAGTATTAAATCACCCCTAGTTTTGCTTTGACTTTGAGTTAAGCAGGCATCTTTAGCAGAGCTTTATGATCTCTGCCCATAATCACAGAGTTTTAAATCACATAGTAATTTCGTCATTCTCCTCTGAACGCTACTGAATGTCTGCCAGGATGCAGACTTTATGATCACATATGTTCATATTCAAGATATATATATATATATATATATATATATATATATATATATATATATATATATATATATATGTGTGTGGCCTGAGGCTGATAATTAACTCCCAAAGTCTCATGGCAAATTTTGTTTTTGCAACAAGCACTCTGTGCATTTGGTTTCTTCATGTTCCACCCGCAGTGGCCCTCTGGTATTTGAATCATGGTCCCTTTTCTGCAGACTTCCAGCCACTGCATATCATTTTTTCTATTTTTCCTGCAAGAATTTGTAACTTGATCATGAATACATTCATAGAGAATATCTGAACATACTGTAGATGTGATTATATTCTTAGTTTAGGTATATTATGGAGAGGGGCACATGGTCCAAAACCACAAGCTTCCTTCCAATCATTGCTATCAGTTTGTTAGCTTCCTCTGTTTGGATATATATGTATTTAAATGGATCCTGAATTTGAGATGTTTTGTCAGGTTTCAAGGCTGATCATTCTGCATCCAGATGTTATAGAATACACCTTAGATTCCTACTGGTTTCCTAATCATAACCCCATAGCATTAATAGTCTTCCACAGTAACCTTGAAAGCTGTTGGGGTGTTGGCATAGGATACATCTGATAAAAGTCGGTGCCACAGTCTTATGGCAGATGAAAAGACTGGAGATGATGCAGAATGATGGGTAGCAATTATTCTGTGGAAGTTTGTACCTCTAGAGCAAATTCCTCTGAAACAAATCCTCAGGAGCAAAATATTTTGGAGTAAATGTATGCTGCTGTTTAGTCTAATATCACTTATGGGCAAAGACTTTAGTTTAAATAAAAGGAAGAAGCATGCTGTTGTGATGAATGCCTGGATGGCAAAGTGCTGAACCACCAAAGGGAAAGCATTACAAACCGTTAAATGCTCATTTGGAATGTCTTTTGTCAGAGCAGTACTAGAGAACTGACCACAGAGTTCTTGTTTTTGTTGCATCACTTACATAATGTTTTCCCAAAATGAATGAGGTGATTTACTGTGCATTTGTTAAGTTCATCTCAGGATGCTCTCACTAAATTAGTAAATTAGTATATTTTGTTAATCTTTCAGATTGCAAACAAGGGGTACCTTGTGCTTCAATATACTTTTGAGGCTGCATTAGCCATACTACAGGCAGCCACATGAATCACTTCGGTTTAAGTGCAGCCTGTCGGAGACTCCAGAAGCCTGTGCTTTTGGGTTTGCAGCATCATGGCTCCTACATAAAATACTTAAGATCTCCATGCCGATCTGCCTCTTCTAAAGATGAAGATAAAAGTTCTTCCAAACAAAACACTGAAAATAAAGAAACACAGGCTGTGCAAGACAAGATGGGGAAGTGGACACCAAGGCGGAGGAGAGCTTCATTGTCCCCTACAGACAGACTGTATACAGCACTTTCAGAAGAGACAGACGGATCAGTGCAGCATGTCAGCAGAGAGTACCCAAGAAACAGTCAGGCTGAGAGACATGATATGGATTTTGAGAGCTGCAGACCTCCATCAAATGATGAAGTATCCAAAGTAACTTTGGAACCACGTAAACGTGGGGTTAATGAAGAGGAACAAAACAAACTGCATCATGATACACAAAGAAGACGGAGGCATCTTTCACCTTTAAAACGGTTCTCTGGAATGATTCCGGAAAAGTACTGGAATAAAGAAAATGTAAGCGCGTCTGTGAAAAAGGATCTTCATGAACTAATCAAACATGATGATCCCTCAAAGGAATAGTTTGGAGTAACTTTGTGTGGCGTGCACATGCACATGCACACTCACACACATGCACGCACTCACGAACATGCAAGCACACTCACACACAAGCATGCACACACACTAAATCACTCGCTCACACTCAGTCACTCACTCAAAAACTTGTACACAAACAGCACAGAGTCAATTCATCAGGAGGATTTTATTTTGCACTCGGTTTCTGCATGACCACAATCATTTAGTTTAATAAACTGAATAAAAGTGTTTTTTCAAGTAAGTTCTACTTTTCCTCCTGTTGGAGGTGCCGAAGTGCTGGCCATGTACACCATTTACCTTAGATACCAGATGGTCAGTTACTCTTTGAAGTTTTTTTATATATATTTTATATAACACATTTTAAATTTACACATGCATGGACAAAACTAATGGCAATACTAATTTTAAAGCACCAGTCTGCCTGTCTGAGGAAATATTCAGTTAGTTGATCTATATCATCTACACAAAAAATATTCAGTGAGACTTGTGTGTAAATAATGTATTGTAACAACTAACATATTCCTCTCTCTCTCTCTATATATATATGCATCTGAAACAGAATGAGGCCCAGAGCACTTGTGCACTGGGGGGCATCCTTTTTTGAGGATGTAAGTAAACATGGTGCTTAACGTCCACAGAAACCATAAGGCTTATTAGGGACGGCGAGGATGTACCTCTGGCTGAGTTTATGTACCTTGGATTTTACATGCATGCTGGATGAGAGTTACTGTAGGCAACTCAGGTCTTTGTTGCTGTACTTGTGTTACGTAGTTCAAGTGCTAATTAACTCCCTTGTGTGTTGATTCTGTATATATATATGGTTTATTGATTTTTCACCACAGCTTGTTTTTCTTCTTCGTGAAGGACTGGGCTGTCAGAGCACTGCAAGTCCTGCAGTAATGTGGTCATGATATTAAAACAGTAACTAAGACAGCTAATCTAATGTTAAAAATATATGATCTTGATATTCGTTGAGAAGTGGGAACTGGTTGCAGGTTGTAAAGACTGCAGCCTAGTCAACTCTGGAAGGACTCGAGTGAAGGGGTGGAAGAAATAGCTGTGGGGAGGAGGTTCCATTTAGAGACTATGGGGGAAGAAGGAATGGAAGAGGAAATAGTGTTGGGTCTGTTCCTAGTGCAGTCTTTGTGCTCCTCTGGTCCAAGGGTCAGAGTGGTGGAAGAAGCTTGCTGGGTTTATGTCTACAACTGTACAAGGCCATTGTTAATCTTGTAGAGCATCCCCAGGCAAGTCTGTCATTTTTGTTATTCAAGACTTGACCACTTCTGATTTTCCTGTGGGCATGCTATTTTAGTATGTTGTAAAACCAAAGAGACAGTTATTCATTAATATCTTTGTGATTTATGTCTTTTGCTAAATCTCTGCGCTACATTGTGTACATGTTACAAACATTAATATGTCTAAACATTGAAAGAGATCAGTTTGTTTATTCAAATTTAAAAGAATAAATGTTAGTCTTGAATATTCCCCACAACCATTCTTGTGTGAAATTGTTATTTGTATGGAGTCAGGCAGTCTGTGCCTGGTGTGTGTGTGTGGTTGGGGGGGGGGGGGGGGAGTGTGTGTTTGTGTGTGTGAGAGAGGGAGAGAGAGTGTGTGTGTGTATAGTGTGTGACAACTTTACCTTGACAGAACTTTGCAAAACGAAAGGCAGTTTTGCAGTAGTTCATGACTTCACATGATGAAACCAACTCTGCCGTGACAAACTTTTGCAGGTATGGAAAAACTTGTAGCACATTTACAATTGCAGCTGCAAAGGCAAATTTGTCTTTCTCAAAGCATAAAAAGACTGATGTTCTGACCTACTTTAGGCTAAACATGGGGAACCACTTTGATTGGAACTCCATAGTACCTTGGACATACTGAGATGCAGATGCTGGCATCGCAAGAATGGCAAAATCATTCCTGGTGTTTCCATAACCCAATCCTCAGTCACAGCCACCAATGATTATACAGCTATGTAAATATGTTTCTTGCTGCTGCTACCTGAGCAGCCATCTCTTTTGATCACAACTCAATGTTGAAAAACCTAACAAAACCACCAGCTTACCCCTTGACCTGACCACATCTCCTCTTCTTTTTCTTCTCTGTATTTTTCTAATGTTGCTTTACTGATCCACAATCATAAGGATATTCAGGACATGGAGTCCAGGATAGCCACCTTGACACACCACCACCCTGTAGTCAGTCACACCCCCTCCCACTTCAGTCTTTCACTGTTGCCCACCTAATGAGTGGTTTAAATCAGTTTGTCATGTGTTCAGCCTGTTTTCCCTCTTACTGACAGTTACTGAGTCAGGCTGGCTTTGCTTGGGACCATGAATGTCGTATTAGACTCTAGACAGGTTTTTGTTGTATAAATTATATATCTGAAGCCTAGTTACCTAGTACTCTAGTAGTAGGCCTATCTTTTATTCCAGGATCATGTACCTCTGGTGGAGTTTATTTATTATATATATACCTTGTATTCACTCACATGTGAGGTGAGAGTTACTGCAGGCAACTCAGGTCTTTTGTTGCGTCATCATCACTGTGATGTCTTTCGAGAGCTAAATAACTCCTTTGTTTATTTTCAGTATTTTTTTGTTTTGTTTGATGTCTGAACTGACAAACCTGACCTTGTGGGAATTTAGTTAGTCACTTTCTCATGGCTGAGTCAGGTCTTCATTTAAAACTTTCAATACATTGGACCTGTGATCTGGGACTCTTTTCCTCTTTGTCAGGCATTCATCTTCACTCTTTTAAGTCAACTGACTGAAAATCCACCTGCTATCCGCTTCTGCATACTAAACTGTACTTTTCTTTCTCCTCATTTTACCAACTCAGGCCATCACCAGTAATGCATGTATTTGTAATGTGTGTCACAGCTGAATTGTGCATATCCTTATATTTTTGTAAGCACCCTGGGTTATTATGAGATGAGGCGCCGTAAATAATCTAATATTTATTGTTATAATTGTTTCTTATAAAAAAGTTATATCTTCGGGCATTACGACTGAAACAGCCCTGAACTGCCGTCATGGACTTCACTGCCGGGATCAGTCCAATAGTGGTCAAAAGATCACAGCTAGTTCCGGCCGAGGCATGGACACATGTGACTGACTGGCCTACGTTGGCTACGTGGGCACGACTACCTCAGTGACGGCCAGCTTGTCCAGTGACTGCCTGTCGGGGTTCCAGTCGCGTAAACGAGTCGCCACCAGGGCCGGCCAGTGCGTCACTGATTTTGATGCCATGTTCCGCCATATCGGTTGACAGGATTCCGAGTCATGCCGCCCCGTAGTGGCACTGGTCTGATATGACTTCACAGCCCGGCGCCATCAAGCGGCCTGAGGTGTCCTCAGAGTTAGTAAAGCTAGAGCTCTGGTAGTATCTCATTGTTCTTTACTTACTGAGCACCCGTGCGTAGGCCTACCGCGTCGGCGCGGCAGTCAGTGAAGCCTTTAAATAATATAGTTTACGATCAGCGTAGGGGGCCGCACGGCCGCCTGTGTGAGGTCACAGAGTAAGTAATTGTTTTTCGATGCCATAAAACTGTTAGGACTGAACTGGCCGCTAAGTATGTCCTAAAAAGTCCTTGCAGCTAAACCACTGTGAATGTGATTGAGATTTGACACATCTGAGAGTTTCTTCGTATCAAGTTTTGGATTTTCGCGGGAACCCGTGGTCAACTGAATGTAAACCCCGTGCTTCGTTTATCAACCATTCAAGATGGCGGCCACTTGTACATTTTCTATCTACCGAGACAGCGGCCGACAGATTGATTTTAGCCCTTTGTAGTATTTTCAGATGTCTGGAACTGATCACATACACCATTGAACAAGTCGACATAACCAACAACAAATAACTGTGTGGGATTATGCTTCTTTTAACCAGCGAAAAGACATTGGAGCCCACGCGTGTGTGTGTGTTTTGAGGTGCTATCTCCATGCGAGTCGTCTGACAGAAGCGTCGGCTCCTTTGATGTGATCTCACCTTTTTTTTTTTTCTTTTTTTTTTTTTAATCCACTCTGGGGAAATTGTTTTTGTTTTCCAACAACATGGCGGATACGCGGCGAAGGGTTAAACTTTATATGCTAAATGAAGACCGCCAGTGGGACGATAGAGGTACCGGGCATGTGTCGTCGGCATTCGTTGATCGGTTGCGAGGAATGTCCCTGTTGGTGCGATCTGAAACTGATGGTAAGTTCAAGTGAAGCAGCAGGCAGGAATATTTGAGATCTACGGTTATGTGCTTTGGATGGGAAGTGTACGCTTGATTTCGTGTTTGTTTTGATTATGACCTGATCACAGCAGCGGACGATATATATATAGATAGAGCCTAACATTATATGGACGCTTTGTGGACTGAACAGTATCAGTGAACATTTGTAGGCTAAATGTTATTGTACATGTGTTCCGAGCTAAATAGATATTTGCTCGATTCCGGAATTGAGCTGCTCTGAGTGAATTTCTAAAATGAGCACCAGTTCTGGAATTAAGCTGCTCCATTCTACAACTGCCTGTATTCTTAATTGATATGATGGTGGGACAGAGAGTTGGGTGCCCTAGTATTTTTGTAGTAATACTAGTTTGAAAGTGCTGATAACAAGGTATGAATAAATTGTGCCATAGCCTACTTGAAATTTGATGAAAAACGTGACTTTGATCAACCTGTGATACAATCACTTAAATAGCCAGCAACTGAAACAAGAATGAACCAAGCTGCATCAGGCAAAGATCTCGTTGACACATGTTTTATACACATGTATTTTACACAGTTCTTTGGCATAATAAGCATTTTTTTAGATCATGATGTGTAATGCACAAGCAAAAATCAAAGGGCTAGACAAACCACCAACAGGAATAAATCTTGAAAGGATAAAGTCACAGCAGTGCCCAAGCCTTGCTGTGCTTGAACTGTTCCTCCCTCTCTGCCCTAGTTTTCATTACAAGTAATCTATCATGACAGGCTAACACTAGTAACAGCAACATTATTTTACAGGTTTCATTTTCACAGTCAGGGCTCCCATTAACTGTGTCCCTTAAGCCAAGTTAAGGCCTTATGCACTGCACTAGAAGTAGAACTGAAAAGGACACACTAAACTTATGCCTAGAGGGTCTCACAGGACGCACTAAGAAAGTGCCAGGTTAAAGGTTGTTGTTTTTAAAGTCCAGTTCCCAACTGACAGTGAACTATTCTACATCTTCTCTCTCAAGTCAAGGAATTTAAAACCAACAGCTACCTTACACTGACTTTGTTACTAACAAGAACACCTTCTCCCAAACTTCATGGGGTACTGGTACATAGGACTTCACAGGTTATTTCAGCACCAGTGCTCAGACACAAATACACCAACACACACTCAACACCAAGATATCAAACTGACAAACAATGCATGTCAATGCTTAATAAGTTTATATGCCCTACATTGTGAGACGTTTTGGTCTTCTGCCTCTGAAAAGTTTAATATAAAACAATCATGCAAAGAAACTGAGGATTAAATAGAGTTCCGAGTACGTGCTGTCAATGTGAAGGCTTCTAACATGACAATAGTCAATAATTTGTTGTGAATTTTCAGCTGTCAAGAAAGATCGGTGGAGTTTCTACAGTAATTTGTTCAGTGGCACCATAGTTATTAAGGGAGGAAGTTATGTTTTGAGTAATGTTAAGACAATACATACCATTAATTACAGAATCAGCCTTAGCTCTTTGTATTTTCCTGCTCTCCATTTACAATTTGCAATGATACGAAAACAAGAGCTTTTTCCCCTTCATTGTCTGTTTGGTTTTGATCTGTTCCACAGATTCAGAATGTTACTTTAACTTGATTTACGTTCAAACAAATACTTATAATTATATTGTTATAACGGTCTTGTGTTTGAAAATGCCACATGTTTGGTTTCTTACCCTACTACTTAAAAATCCTTTTGATACTGACAGATGGATGCTAAAAACATGTCTATAGAGTTGGCTGGACTGCCAATCACCTGAGTACTACTGACACAGAGAACTATGAGATTAGGCCTTTGAATAAACCTATTACTGCTATAGTATAATGAGCCAGCATACCTGAAAGTGTACCACTAAAAGTGACATTGTCTGACAGAACTAAAACCAGAACTGAGTTGTACAAAGGGCAGTGGGTATCATATGCAAAGCAGAATACTTCTGCTTTGCTGCCATTTCATATTAGACTTGACCCTTTAAAACTGCCCAGGGACCCTCTAAAAGTTTTAGCAGGGAGTCCCAGGGACTTCCTGAAAATACTCACTAATAGGAGCGCTGACAATGCTCTTTCACTTTCTCAACAGTTTTAGAGGAAACAAAAAGTCACTGTGGTGATATGACAGACGTTTAGAACTGATAGCCAGTCTCTCTCTGAGGATCTCTCTCTCTCACATGCACACATGCATACGCACACACACACACACACACACACACAGAATCAACATGTAAGACTTTGCAGCGGGCCTACCTCTACCACTGTACCAGCAAAAATAAAAGTGTTGCTGTCATCATTTGTTTAAAGTTGAGCTCCTTGCTCTGGAATGGGTCTTTAGTTGATGAGAATTGATTGACCCATACATATTTTTCTACACGTTTGCATATGAGGTATGCAGTTTTAAAAATCTAGTGTGATCCCAGGTTTGGTCCAGATCATGAGGTATGCAGTTTTTGAAAACCTAGCATGATCCCTGACTTGGTCCAGATCACTCAAGCTTTCAGTTTCATTGGTGTTCTGCTGCTTTTGACCTTCATCTGATAGTTACACAGTTAACAGTAGAAATATTGTTAGCTCCATTTGATGCAATCAGTGCAAACAATCATTTTACCATTCAGTTTAACACATTCTTGAATTTCTTCCATCATCTTTTTTATGTCCCCTTTCTTGCATAAAGCTTGTAACTAATTGTTTACTAAACAGTAAACCTGCCCTTAATGGCCTAAACTCACACCTCAGACACTTGGGCATTGAGTTCATTCATATTGTCAAGGGATCTTGCATTAAACAACATGGTGTAAATTATTGTTTCTGGTGGGATGGTGCTGAATCACAGTCACATTCTCATCCTAACAATAGCACATGCCTTTTTCCCCCCTCTCTTCCCTGTGACATTCTTCCTGTCAGAATTTTAAGTGGTAGTCACAGTGACCCCCTGTCCAAAAACCTGAGGGTCAAACAGCCTAAACTGGGGGTCACAGTACTGAAGTAGCCAATATATGAATATTCAGTAACAACCATTTTTGTACTTGTTTCAGTGTTGTTTTTTACACCACACCATGAATGCTCTATTACAACTATCTTCACACTTGCACTTATTCAGCACACATATAACTTTTTTCCTTTTTCTTTTTTCTCCAGTCCTTTCAATTTGATTTTGAGTCATTTTAGAAGTGTTCATTCTTTCAAATGCATTAAAAAATTTTTTTTTTAAATCAGGCAAAGGTGGCCCACTCATTTTTTATTTTAGATTTGGTCAACTCTTGATCACAAAATAGTGACAATTACTTCTTTATTTTGCACTTTACCAACCAGAACAGCTTCAGTTTCATTTGAGATTGTTCCTAAGGAAAACTGCATCAATGAAGGAAGCCAGTATAAAAGTAATTGTCCCAAAATGATAATTACTATCAATTATTTGGCGTCACATTTATAATTTACTGACTACAGTTGAACCACTTGAACATATGCTAGTGACTACAGATGTACTAAGATCTTTTTCAGCTGCTTTAAATTAATAGTAATACTACTTCTCTCCCTGTCAATGATAATATTGTTATCAGACTTCGTTGCTGAGTGCGTCTTCACACTTGTAAGCCTGGTAAAAGTGACAATGTTTTTAGCCAAAATGGACCCAGAGGCATTGAAAGGAAGTGAATTTTTGACCAGTCAGCTTTGAAAAGAACTGCCAGAAGTGACATCTAAACCGATCTGCATTGTGGACAGGAATGTGTTTAGGCGACCAGAGTTTTGTGTTCTGCACTTTGCTGTACTGGTTTCGTTGATGCGCTAAATGATCATCAGTTATCGTGATTGCTTTAAAAATAGGTGTGCATCAAGATGATGTATGGATCTCAAATCTGTGTATCAAAATTCACGTCTGTGCATAATAGACTTGCAATTGTGTGTTACTGGGAACACTGTTGTGAAGATGTTTTTGATCAGCATGCTTGCCTCGTTTAATATGTTAGACTAGTAAAGGTGACATGAAAGACACCATTAAGTGATAAAAGAACAATTCTTTTAACAGGCCAGTAAAACCAATTTGTTTGAAAAGGAGCACAGTAAGTTGAGTAACATTTCTGGTTCTAATTAGACTAATGTATTTTAATCATTATTCCTGGGTGTGCCAAAACAAACAAAAGGCTGACTGGCAAAACCAGGACCATTTAGTTTACTGGCTTGATTGTGTAACTTTTTTTTGGACAAAACTCCTGTGCACCTGTAAACCTGCCTGGAAAAAAACTGCAGCTACCTATAAACTTGCCCAGAAGTAAAGCTCAACATCCACGCCCATCCCCTTCCCCGTCAGATGTAAAATTCCGGCAATGAGCAACATTCCAAGTTGGTGCACAATGCATGGTTTGTGAAATTTTCCATCTGAGCAGCTCATTTCCAGTATTTAGCAGCTTGGGATTGCTCTGAACAAGTGCTTCCATTTAAAAAAAAAAAAATGCAACTTCTGCCCAATTTCAGTGACTGCACTAGGGTTTTTTAAATGGCATATGAGTTCCCAAAACTGACCAAATCTCTCCTCATCCTGCATTGATTCACTAATACAGTACAAACTTGCTTTTCTGTGCTACAATTGCCTCAGCTCGACTGCTCCTGCCTACTTGACTCCTGAAAATTTGCAAACCAACCTGCCAGCTATGCTCTTCTTCTGACGTTTCCATTCTTTACTGCCTTGATTGGACTTTAATTTTTTTTACAGCTGGTAGAACGTGAACTACATATAACGTTCTAATTGGTTATGATTTACAGGAAAAAAGGTATATTACATGTACAAACATTTGTAGTACAGAGACACTGAAGAGAAGAGAATTGTGTAATTTTGTTCAATCTCTGATTGTCAGACAGTGAATTCACTTAAAATGCATTCAGACATATGTAAACTGCACCAAAATACAGTCAAGGCTGAGTCACACAGTGAACTAGCTATCACTAAAATTAGAAACTTGTCTGTGTTCAACAGTGTACAGTTTCTTTTGCATGGGTATTTGCAGTTGTAGTTTGTACAAGTGGTTTTCTGGTCAGACAGTACACTCTCTATCAAATTGACTATCAATGGTAACAATGCATCCGGGCTCTCCCCGCGTAAATTTCAGGCAAAAATATGTTTTTCAGTTTGTTTTTGGATGCAGCCCCCCCCCCCCCCCCCCCGGAACTTCTTTCAGTTTCATGCCCAGTTAATCTTTAAAATTCCTCTGTTTAAAAATAGCAGTGTTACTATTGTTCTTTTAAGACTAAGAGTTCCTTGGAATGTAACCATTTTCCAATTACACTCTTCTGACTTTGTTAACATCAGAGCCATGCTCAGCATCTGAGCAATTCGGAAGTTATGAAGACTCCTGCCAAACTTAAAAACATCCACACACAAAATAAGCACATGATCAGGGGGTAAAATGATAATTTTTTGCTTGGCAGTAATTTTTCTTGACAGATTGTGCAGAACAAAGCAGATATATATATATATATATATAGATATGACTTAGTGCCAAATGGTGTGCATGAAAACAGGACAAAGGGGGTAGAAAATAAAGTTGATGATACATTGAAACTAGTTGTGTTTAGAATGTGCACAATGCTAGGAAAGATTTCTTAAAAGCAAAAGATAAAAACTTGTGCATTTTGGAGATATTTGCTGACAAAGGTCATAAAAGGCCACATGTTGTACATCAGATATTACAATGTGCATAGTTCATTGTGTTTTCAGTTTTGCACAAGTATGCACAAAATCAAGTCACACTATTAGTGCACATCTCCCCTACTATGTTTGTGCCAAAAATTGTACACTCATATAATTTAACACATGATTGTGACATGTTGATTGTTGTAATATCTGATGGGCGACATAAACCCATAACTCAATTTTTTATATATAACAAGTAACACACCCTTTCATGCAATATACTATAATCAGCCATACAAGTGCATGCAAAAACACAGTGAAAAGATTTTTTTTCAGTTTGCATTTAATAAGTCGTAAAAATTAAATGAAACAAAATTCTGTATTACATCAGTATTACAACAAAATAACATTTCACCAAATTTTAGCATTGAAAACATTCTGTTTGCTTAGATCAGTCTAACAAAAACAAATCAGAATGACCTGATTTTATCAAGGTAATTTACATTAACAATTAAGTCCAGACCCCCCCTCCCCCCAGCTCTTCGAGATGTGGATTCTCTGCAGCCAGCCTCTCTCTGTACCGTCTGCAGCTGTCTGTGTTTGATGTTTTATTGTTTACCTCCTTGCTGTACCACTTGGCTCAGGAGTACGCTCAGTTCCGCATACCCTGGTCATGTCAATGAATTTGAAGTGTTATGAATATGAAATTATTAACCCAATAACCAGCAACTGTCCCAATGCTGATATGCTCAGTACAAACATGGCAAACCTACACACCATGACCTGTAAACAAATCAGTACTCAGTTCTCAGAACCGCTATTAGTATTACTAACATCTGCTGGGCTTGAAATCAACCACAGCCTGGTTGCTGAAATTATCTGTACTATATATTCATTTATTCATGCAAGTACACAACATTTCAAATAAAAACAGTTTTCAACAATGTTTTATTTTCAACTGAAGTGCATAACCCCTTGCATGTGCACCTTTTGGCACTAAGTCATATAGATAGATATATATAACAAGTTAGCAATTTTGGCTTGTGATGGCACTGTTAACTAGCACTACAGAGAAGCTGGACCTACCTACCTTAAGCTATTGAAAGATAGGGCAAGAAGGGAGGACATTTCAAGTTCAGCAAGGTGCAGGCACTGCTGTGACTAGTCCTTTCCAGATGTATTCGCGTTGGTGGCTAGTCAGGGAAACTAGCCCATAGGCTTTTTTTTGGTATACATCAAGTGACACAATCTAAAAAATACATTCTGTACTGTGTAAAATACTAAAATATGTATTAAGCATGAGTTACCATGTTTTTAATGTCTCTAATGTCAATTATATACAACAAAATTCAAGTAAATAAAAGGCAGACATTACAACCCTCAGTGGTAGTTATTGTATATAGCATTGGAGAACAACCCTACTACTGGTTGAACATTACCCACTCCTGTGACCTTGACCATATTTCAAGGTCAAGCAGTTTGAACTGAAACTTTGTTCTTGTCGAATTATTAAGTTGAACTTAAAGCTTGTAATGTATGATCGTTAGCTACAACTACAAGGGAGATAATTGATGTGGTTCTGGACACTGCTTGAGAGGGGTCTTTCAAACTTTGTATGATTATAGCTTGCTTGGGTCTATTACTGTTACTACTAGTACTGTAGTAGTTTACCAGGCTTCATGACCTTGAAGCATAGACAGCATTGGCCCTGTGGAGCCACACTTGCAGAAAAGCTGTGGCAGTCTAAAGAGGACCAGGTACAAACAACCACCTTTATCAATATCATCAAGCTAGATGTCTGAGGATGGTCCAGGCATGCTGAAGATCTTGTTGCAAGGACGCAGTTATGCTCAAAACGTAATGATAAGGGCAGATTACGTGTTGGGATTTCTAGCGTAAATGTTGTATGGTAATCATAATGGTTGGGTTTGATGGTTATATATATATATATATATATATATATATATATATATAATATATATGGTGTGGGATATGCTTTGTGTGACTGGTGTTTATTTATGGAAGATGACTGACATGTTTTTACAGTTTTGCCGTTGAATGTGAGTCATCTGAACTTGTTTGCTGTTCTTATTGTTTTAAATCAGTCCAACTCTTGTTCTTTCTGCAGGTTCCATTCTGTTGGAATCAAAAATCCAGCCAGATACTGCATACCAAAAACAACAGGTACAGCTTATTGTTTTTTGAGTTGTGTAAAACTAAAAGATCATTATGATGACATGACTAATCTGTGTGATGAGCTCTGTTTGATGAGTATTCAACTGCCTACAGCAAGAGCCCTTTTAAATTTAACTCTGGCTTTTTTCCGGAGACTTTGAAGGAGGTCTTTCAAACTTTGCAGATGATCATCTCCATGGTGTTGTACACTTTGAATTTCATACCAGTTAGTGAGTTACTGTATACATATTAACCCTTTCATCAGCTACGTTCATCTTTTAACAGTTTCATTTTCTTCTGCCATCAGCAAACAGAAGGACTTTAGAAAAAAAATCTTTTTCTTTTACTGGCTCCACAGTCTGGGATGTTCTTCTACTTGATATTTATTCAGTTCATGACAATTAACATCCATTCATGCAGTCAGGCAAGCTCTCAAAGCATGTTTTCAAAGGTTTCTTCCTACCGTACGAAACTTGAACTGCTGGTTGATTCACATCATCATAGTTTACACTTTCTTTTCTTCATGTTTATTGTCAAATGTCATGGGAAAGTTATGGTGGGGAAGGGCACTTGACAAATCATTATTATGATGACACAGTGACGGTGTAAAACTGCATTTTTAAAAGGGGGGGGTGGAGGGGCTCAGTTTTTATCTGGCCAACTGCCCCCCCATGAGTACTGAAGATGCAGAAAGTAAGTCCATTCTGCTGAGATACTGAGAACCAAGAAGGTTCCCCTCCTTGACTGCTTTAAGCCATGAGTAACTGAAATAGAGCTTTGCATGTTTTAACTTCGTCAGGTGAGGATCTCTGCCTTCTTAATTTTTGTCATTGGAGCATAGTCTAAATTCAATCACAGATTCAGTTTCAGTTTCTTTCAGTGTACACACAGTAACATGTTTTCTTAACATTGAGCTTGCCTTGATTAGTTGATACAACCTTAGACTTGGCAACAAATTGACCACTGGCTATTTCTTGGAGACTATTTCAGTGAGGTCTTCCAAATTTATCACGCTGTTACCTACACACTGACTTTAAAGTAAATGTGCGAACTTGTATGCTGCTTGGAAGAGTTTGGTCGTACACCAAGCTGGACTGTTTGTCTGAGAGTAGAAAGTATGTCCTGACCACTGCCCATATAACTGCATATATGTTTTTGATTTTGTTGTTTGTTTACAAGTGCATGTGCTGTTTGTTCTATGGGGGGGGGGGGGGGGGGGGGGGGTTGACAGCATCTGCTACATGAACTTCATCAGGTATGGATGACAAAGGTCTTCCCATTTTCCTATTGATTCACTAATTCAGCAACAAAATTGGACTGCTAACATTATAAAATGAGATCCAAATTGAAAAAAGGGCTTATCCCTAAAAATTGCATGCTGTGTTTTGTCATAATAAATAGCGTTTTTGTTTGTTTTGTTTTTAACCTTTGGATCTCAGCAATTCAGCAATATGTATACATTCTTTTTTGATGATTCAAGGTTCTTGTCAGGTCAGTCCCCAAATAATTAACGTATGTGATTTAAGAGGTAACAATGGTAGTCTTGGTTACTTGTGTTTCAGGAAACTCTGATTGTGTGGTCTGAGGCAGATAACTATGACTTGGCTCTGAGCTTTCAAGAAAAAGCTGGCTGCGATGAAATCTGGGAGAAAATCTGCCAGGTATAGTATTATTAATTATAAATCCGGGGGGGGGGGGGGGGGGGGGATGACCTTGTTTGTCTGGACAATATTTTCTGAACTGTTTAACATCATTGAAAGATTTTTTTAAATATGTGGATTTTTGTCTTCCCAAGGTCAAAATTATAGAAATGGGCTCAAGAAGGAGGAAGATGATTGGATATCCGACCCAGTGAGATGAAGGAAGCTGATGTGTTGATTTTTTTCTTTTCTTATGGAGGGAAACAGGTTTTGAATAATCTGTATTGAATGATGATAGCACAGAAAAACAGTTACAATGCAAGTTTGGAGGGGAAGGAGGGAGTGATGCTTCAACTATATTATTTTAAGATGGAATCTGAGATTTTTAGGCTGTCAGTTTCATTGTGATAGCTGTTTAGTATTTATGTTGCAGATTTTGCAAGTGTATTAATACTGCAACATGCAAGAACATGAGTGTGCATCCAAATAAAACTAGAAGCCCTGCTCTTTGTGTTCACAGGTTCAAGGGAAGGATCCATCTGTAGACATCACTCAAGATGTTGTGGAGGAGTCGGAGGATGAGCGCTTTGATGACATGCCTGACGCTGCACCACCCATTGAGCTGCCCCCATGTGAACTGAGCAAACTGGAAGAAATATCAGAATTGTTCAGCAGTGTTCTACCATCACCAATCCGTCGTGAAAAACTGGCTGTGGCCATTGAAAATGATGGCTACATTAAGAAACTCATTGACTTGTTCCACATGTGTGAGGATCTCGAAAACATGGAAGGATTGCATCACTTGTTTGACATTTTCAAGAGTGTATTTCTGCTGAACAAGAATGCACTGTTTGAAATTATGTTTTCGGACGATGTGATTTTTGACATTGTTGGTGTCATGGAGTACGACCCCTCTTTACCCCAGCCTGCAAAACATAGGGACTACTTGCGGAATAAAGCCAAATTCAAAGAGGTGGTGCCAATGACAAACTTTGAACTGGAGAACAAAATTCACCAGACTTACAGAGTGCAGTACATTCAAGAAGTGATACTTCCCACACCCTCAGTGTTTGAGGAGAACATGCTTTCATCATTGAGCTCATTCGTGTTTTTCAACAAGGTGGAAATCGTGAGCATGATTCAGGTGTGTACACAAGGACATGGATATTTATTTTTTTGTCCATCAGTTGCCGTCGTTTGTTTATGTAGATGATAATGCTCTGAAGTTAACTAGTTTTGAAATGTACCAGCAAGCAAAATGTGCACTCCAATGTAGGTGTTAAACCAAACAGTACTGTTGTTATATCACTGTGATAACCACACTGGTTTTCTTTATTCTCATCTTGTTTAGGCCACTTAGAATAATTATGTTAGAAACATTAGGGGAACTGACCCAAATTTGTATTCTTATGGCATTGCAAAGGTGATTCAGTCAGCACTTGCACCAAAAACAACAACAAAAAAACACTAACTTTTATTATTTATGCCATGTACAAACTTGTAGTTGTACAGATAAGTTGATATACATGTTTTACATACATAAAACATGATTAGGACAGGCTGGTTTCAGAGTATCTACTCCCTTGGCATCCAGTCTTCAGTGCTAGTCTGTCTGTGTCTACAAGGCACAGTAACTCCTTTCCCTTACTTGATTGTTGTATCTTCATTTTACTGCAGACAAAAAGTAGGAACATTTGGGGAAGACAGCATGGCTTGTGTGTTGTCCATCAATAGAAACCAGCTACAGCTGGTAACTGTTGTATGATGAAAATGTTACAAAGAATGAAAAGTGCTTAAGCCCCTGGTGTATAATGGAAATGTTACAAAGAATGAGCAATTCCAGTTGTGAGAAGTGCAGTCATTGGTGACAAGCAGCAAAAAAGTATACCTTTTTTTAAAGCTTGTTGAAAAAAGCTGTAGTTTATGACAGTGTCAGTGGTAAACTATCAGTGAAAGGAAGGTGGGAGAGTAGGTCTCTGTGTTGATTTTTTTTTTAATACTGATTTGACCATCTTTCACTCAGATGTTATAAGCTGCTGCAAACCTGTAATCAGATGCTTGAAAAAGAAACCCCAAACCATTTTTGGTTTGAACCCCAAACCATTTTTGGTTTGTACACATATAATATTTTTTTTAAACACATTAGCCTTGAGGTCAGAGTGCACATTTTATGCATAATGGAGGGGGGGGGGGGGGTAAGAAAGATTTTGTTTTAAATGGGGCCTTGGTGTCTGTCACTTACAGGTGACATTATTTTGGTCTTATGTAAATGGAAACCCTTTTAATAAGACATATGTTTGAGAAAATACAGATAGAAGAGATGAGAGTGCTGTCTGTGTTTTGAAGAAGAAAGCAAAACTGAAAAGGCTGCTGTCGCTTCTTCATGCAGACTAGATAGCAATTGCTCTAGACACTAACCTGAAATGGAATGAGGCCCAGAGCGCTTGTGCAGAATCAACACACAAGGGAGTTAATGCTTGAAAGACATCACACAAATACAACAACAAAGACCTGAGTGGCCTACGGTAACACTGACAAGGCATGTGTAAATACAAGGTACATAAACTGTAGGTTACTCAGGACTTTGTTGTTGTACTTGCGTGACGTCTTTTGAACACTAATTAACTTCCTTGTGTGTTGATTGAAGACACTAAGTAGTATTTTTCAGTTCTGAATGTTACTTTTTCTTGGCTGAGCATTTGCTCTTATTTTTAATCAACAGAAATAAGATTTGAGCCAGTCCAGTTTCCGCACAAAAATCAACCCTTTCTTAAGTTCATACCAAGTGTCATACTATAAACTAATTAAAGAGCCCCCCATTTAAAAAAAATCATATTTCATCAGAATGCCTGTTTATTTGAATGGGGGAAAAAAGACAAAACTGCTTTAGAAGAGTGTTTTACCAGTCAGAAACTTCCGGGTACAGTGAGGAGAATGTATGCTCTGTTTATGATCCAAATGATTTTGTCATGAAATTTGATGAAGAAGACCAAACCAAGCTGAGCATATTTGTGAAATATTCTCTGTTTATTTTTTTTATTTCCCATTCCAAGATGGCTGCCAAACTGTTGACATGGTAACACATTTTTCTTAAGATGTGCACTTTCACATCTTTTATCACAAAAATATGCAGCATTGGACATCGTTTCCAATTTTCCTTGATTGCATCATGGCAGGCCCAGCAACACAAGGCAGTTCTAGGGTCATAATGTTACTTTACAAAAAAATGTCTGTCAAAAGGGGGGGGCAAAAACAAATTTTTATTTTTTATTTTTTTAAACTTGTTCAGAGCCAACAGATATGTTTGGGGGGATTTTCAGCCAAGATTTATATTGGGGAGTAGGAGTGGGGTAGCTCAGTGGTAGAGCACCAGACTCATGAACAAAAGGTTGTGGGTTCAAGTCCTGGCTGGAGTGGTGGGAGAGCTGACTATTTTGGTATTTGTTCCACCCCATGTCACCGCAGTAGCATGTAAAAGATCCTAGTCACTGCCAAAGGGGCAGGTGGCTGGTTACAGCTATGTGCACTATAAAATATATGACTGCAAATAAAATGACATTGTAAACTAGTGCATGGTAGTATGGTCCACACAGAATGTGCGCTGAGATAGCAGCAGTTTCACATTGCACCAGAAAGCACCTAACCACTTTGTATGTTCAAAATGCACTGTGCTCCTTCAGAGTCATGTACAAATAGAGCACAGTGGGTCTGCTCAAGCAGAGAATCATATGGATGTTGTTTGCAGTTCTAGTTTTTCTTTGCTGCATGTACTGATACAAGTGTTAAACAAGGGAAAAACCAGCCTGACCACATTCTAACTATTGCAAATGTATTACACTCTTCACAAAGTCAAGATTCAGCCATTTTTTTTTTTTTTTAGTCCTGATACAGACCATGGCATCAACATGCTAAATCAAAATGCGAAGAATTGCTATGGTCATGAAGACTATGAAACCTCCCAAACAGTGACATCCATTGATGCATTGCTATACAGGTAGCTATACCCAGACCATAGCTGAAGTTAGTAGTTTTTCATTTCAATCCTGTTTGTCTTCGCCAGCTTGCATCCTCAGTTTAGAAACTAGCAGGCTTTAAAATGGATTGATGCCATGCAGCTTTCATTTGCCAGTTTTGGTTTGAAGTTCAATAGGACACGTATTTGCGTTAAAAAACAGCTTTGTTTTCAGAGGTCACAAGATGGACTTTTGTCTGTAATTGATAGTGTAAAGCTGATAGATATGTGATTGATATAGCTCGATTTAAAAAAATAACAGTCATCTACATTGTAATCGCGACTGACATCTGGATGTTTTGTTGTAAAGCTGACACGCGATAGATTTGAAAAATAACATTGAGCTGTCAAGATATCAGCTTGTGTTGACAGTTTCAGTAGGGTCATGTAACTGTTTCAGAAACAATGAAAACTAGACAGAAATCTGTTTAAGAATGGCCTGTGTTGTATGTTGTACATCTCATCTCACCATCCCCACCCGTACTCCTGGTTTAAACTTAAATAGGTAAAGAAATGTAATGTGGTATGCTGTTTACGGCTAAGGGTAAAATTGTTTACTCTTCTTGTGAGCAGGAAGATGTCAAGTTCTTAAATACACTGTTCGCTCAACTTACTGACGATGAGACGGGCGATGAGCATAGGAGAGATCTCGTCATGTTCCTGAAGGAGTTCTGCACCTTTTCGCAAACATTGCAACAGCCTAGCAGAGAGAACTTCTTCAAGGTAAGCCTCTTCTTTAGACTAATTACAGTGGTATATTTTGCCTGTTTTGTAATAATATATTTGTGTATTTGATTGTGTTAATTGAAAAACCAGGCTTTTGCACATGTTTAGTACAGTATGAAAATATAGATAGAAATTGTACAGAGATGTTTTCTTTGTTTTGCATTTATTTAATGACCACTGTTCAGTCTCATTTGCCAAGGCAAAATATTATGGTCACAAACAAGTGTGGGTTTTTTTGGTTGTTTTTTAAGAACTATGGGAATAAAGTAAAGACAAAGTACTTATAAGTGCTGATACAGTGAATTGATTTCAACTGGGCTGAACAAGCTAAAAATGTTTTGCTTAACTAATAATATTGGCCTTCTAAATCCAGGGAGATTATTGATTAGTATGAAAAGTTTCTAACTGCAGTCTGCAGATATTTCTTAAACATCTTTCAGTTTCATCTACCTTATTTAACAAAAGCACCTATGTTCCAAAAAAAAAAGAAAAGAAAAAAAGCATCAGCGTTTCATTGTCATTCTTCTTCTTAACAGTTGCAGGATTGCATATATGTAAAATGTTATTCTGGTAGTTAATGATTGATTTTGATTGGTTCACTTGTCATTAATACACCTGTGCATTGCAGAACTGTCTTGCTCAAACTTTGAAACTACTTTTTTTTTTGTTATTGTAAAAAACATCAGCCACCAGGTGCAGAAAATCAGTTTGTGAATTGATTTAACCCTTATTTTGATTTATTGTTTTGTTGCAGACGTTATCAAATCTTGGCATTTTGTCCACAATTGAAATCATTTTGGTGAGTTACGTTGTTGTTTGAATCTTGAATGACTGAACTCTTGTGAATGGTTTGATCATTTTGGCCAGATCAGTGAAAAATCAACACACAATGGAGTTAATTAGTGGTGCTAAATGTGCCATGTTTTTGATCACTTTTAAAATCTGCCAGGATGGTTGTATTTAATTTTAAATCAAGTGTGGTCGTTTATTTATACCTTTCATTGTGAAACCATCAAATATCTGACTAGAAGTTTGTGTGTGTCTACAAGTTCTTACAAGTACTGTAGTGTAAAGCTAATAGTTTCAATTAAATGATTGCCACAGTGACTTTGACAACTGATGGTTTAGGAATTTGTCATTTTGAACGAGTACAAATGGTAGGTTTAGGAATTTGCCATTTTGAATGAGTACAAATGGTTATCTGCATAGGCTGTATAAAAAGAATGTTGAGATTTGGTAACTGGAAAGTTTTATATTTTTTGTTTTATTTTGTGTATTATTGGTTTATTTTGCTTTTGTTTCTCCCAAAGAAAAAGTGGCTTTGAAAATAGGATTGTTTGCAGGGTCTGGATGATGAAAGAATGAAGTCTGCAGCAATCGACATATTTTCGTATATTGTGGAGTTCAGTCCGTCCATGGTGCGAGAGTTCATCGTACAGGAAACACAGACTCAGGATGATGTGAGTTTGTGTTATTGCTCTTGGTTTTTTTTATGCTATACTCATGATGCTTCTCAAAAACAATACCATTAGATGATGTAACTAGTACAACTGCACAAGGAAGATGTAAGCGTATCTTTTGGAGTTCAGTCTGCCCATGGTGTGAGAGTTCATCATACAGGAAACAGACTCAAAAGATGGAGTTTGTGGGGGCGGGGGGTGGGGGGTTGATGTACTCATGATGCTTCTCGAAAACAACACCACTAGATGATGTAACTAGTACAATTGCAGCAAAAAATATGTATAATATTTTTATACTCATGACAGTTTTATAGCACACAGTGATGGGTTCACTTTGATGTTGAAGTAGTGCAACATACTCTCTGCTACCCCGTTTTTTTGGCCACTCTCTCTGATGCCCTTCTTTTCAGCTTTCCATGTAAATGAACCTATAATCAAGGATAATTTTTTAAAGCTCTGTTTTGCTCAATGTCTTTTCTTCTTTTTCTCCTTTTTTCTTTCTTTCCCCTTTTTGTGGATGAGGGGATCTAAAAAGGGGTTTTACTTAACCACTCCCAGGATGAAGGATTACTTTCTTTAAGCTGTTGTAAGTTTTGTGCATGAAACTGACTGGCACACACTCCTCAAATGTCAGATATGAATAAGAGATCATGCCTGAAAAAGCGAGATGAGAACATACATTTTGGCCAGATGGGATGATTGAAGCAGTGATTGTCCTTAGGCAATGATTATTGTGGAATAATAATTGGATATCAGATTTATATCTGTGTGTTTGTTTCTTTGTACAGGATGACATTTTGATCAACCTAGTTATTGAACAGATGATCAATGACACAGATCCAGGTACGATTATCCTCTGTCTATCTCTGTGTGTTTTATTACACCTCTAAATAATGTAGCAGATTTTCTAATCATAAACTCTTGTTGTCATGTCTGTGTCACTGAGTGCCTGAAAATGTTGGGTGTAGATGCCACTGGTGGGCAGCCGTTTTTAGAGGTGGCGACTCGATGTTTCTTTGTACCCCGGTGACAGTAAACAGGAGCAGGCTAGCTTTCAGGCTGTGCCCTTTGTGCATGTGATGTCATGCGGGCGAGAACGGTCATCTGTGCCTGTGTGTGCAGAGACTGCAAACAGTCTGTTGGTGGTGCCTAACCTATCAGTATCAGCAGCTGTGCTTCAATAAACAGTTGTCAGTGTTTGGTAGGCCAACCTTCAGCTTCCTGTTTGCTCTGTCCTGCACCATGTTTCTGGTGTTTTTTCTTCCAGAGAAAAATATTTTGTACAGGTAAATGTGTGGAAATGGATTGGGATCATTTGGTAATAATCAGTCATGTGCATCTGTCCAGAAAATTCATCATTATAGCTTTTCATTTTGTCGTCATTGTTGGTTGCTTTGTTTGATTCTCACTAAAAAAAAATGTGTTTTAACAGACACTGATACCCCCTGCCCCACCACAAATAGCCTGTTCCAAATTATCTGTGCAAATCTCATCTCTGGCTCAGATTGCAGCAAAATCAGCTATTTACTGACCCAGTCTGAGCTGGGTTCAGTTATAAAGGTTGGTGGAAACACTTGCTGACTTTTGAAAAATAATAAATTTGAAAATGGGTTTATTTTTGGATGACACAATGTGACAGAAGGGAAAAGCATGACTCAGTTTTGCCTCCTGCCTCCATTTGCCTGTCATCCTACTCTGCTCTGCCTTCTTCAGAAGGTGCAGGCACTGTCAAACATGCTTTCACTTCACTTGTTACAGAGCTGGGGGGAGCCATGCAGCTGATGGGCATCTTGCGTCTGCTGCTGGACCCAGAAAACATGCTAGCAACTGCCAACGTAAGTCCTCAAAGCAGTTATGGCAGATCGGCAGGGTGCTGCCATCAAGATGAATCATTCTTACATTTGTCATTTTACATTAAATTTAGTGTGTGTGTGTGTGTGACGCTGATGGAGAGGCACTGAGGATGCAGAAAAGGTCAACTGCTGAGAAGCTAGAGTGGTTTGGAGTACTTTGGAAGTACTCTAACATATTGCAACAAATTCTGCTCTTCCGATTTTTGTTTAATTACATCAGATAATTGTTTCCTTGTATGATTTCCCTTTGTCTGTTTGCAGTTTATGTGTTTTACGTATTTTGTGTATTAGTTTTTGCTCTGTTTTTGTCATCATTTACAATGCCAGGTTTACAAGTATCTTTTTGGTGTGCCACATAGCTGTAAAAAGTGGAAGGGATGGGGGTCATATATGTGGCAGCATCTATTAGGCGGTTCAGGCGGGGTTGTTAACTCCTTTGACTTTTGCCCAGCATCGCTTAAGTACCTTGGCTGTTTTTAATTCCAGTGCATACTTTCTTCACAATGGAAAGTGGTGACAATAAATTTGCGAAGTTTACAGTGCCAACTTTAAAGGCATTTTTGAAGGTCCGTAGTCAAAATGTGTTTGGCAACTAGCAATAACTTGTTGCTTGTGCTATAGGATGGCAAAAAAAGTCGCGGTCTTCTGGTGAGCCGAAAAATGATGTAAAGACACTTTTTTTTCCATTCTCCATCACCTTTCCACTGTAATTTTTGCAAACGCAAACCAGCTTCACTGAACCGCCCAATAGTCCAAAAATCACAGTAGATGTGTTAGTGGGTCAACATCTTGCAGATAGTGGTTTTATGTGCATTATACCTTACTGAATTGCTTTGATTGCAGAAGACAGAAAAGACGGAGTTTCTCAGTTTCTTCTACAAACACAGCATGCATGTTTTAACAGCGCCCCTATTTGCCAACACTGCCGATGAGAAGCCCAGTCGAGGTGAGATAAGATACCATAGTTTGTGTGTATTACTTTGCTGGACCTCTTTTTTTAGCTTGTCTGGTTCATACCAGTTTCAGTGACCCCAACAATAATTCCTGATCATAGCAACATCAAACGAGTGAAACCAAAAGTGGCATTTCCCACAGGTTCTTGTCCAAGCCTTGGGAGTTGTACCATAACATACACATCATAACAAGACAGACCTGTTTAGTCTACGCATTTGGCGTAGAAATCTACACATTTGAAGCCCAAACTACGCATCTACGCTTGCATTACACAAACTACGCAAATGACTTCGTTTCGGCTACGCGATAGCGACGAGCGTAATTCGGTCCTCTTTTTTGATGCGATCCTATTTTTGACACGGCCGCCGTGTTCAAAAGGTACGTGCGCCCGCTTATGATACGCGCGCATCAAGTCTTGCAATAGCAGCGCTTTTTTCGGCGCAAACATAGGTTCTGAACGCATCCGAACCTCCCTTCAGTTGGGAGAAAATGTCTGAGTCGAAGAAGCGAGCGTATGAAACTTCTTCTTCAGAAGACTCAGTGTTAGCTTCCAAAGGCTCTGCTGCTGCGATTAAAAGGAAGAAAGTTCCATCCCAGAAGTTTCTCCCAGCTGACCACTAAGCTTATCCGTGTTTGGTTCCTTCAAGGAAAGGCAGCGAACTTGTTCTTTGCACCACCTGCAAATCGGACTTTTATCACTGCAAGCATGGTGGTCGATTTGACTGTAAGCAACCTGTTGAGAGCAAGTCCTACAAGGAGTTCAAGGCGACTGGAAAGTTTTTTCCAGCTTCAAGTCTGTCTTTTCTCCTTTCCCCCCCCCCCCCCCCCCCCCCCCCCCCCCCCCCCCCCTTTTAATGCAACAAACTGATATAGTTTTTCCGCACTTGTAAACATCGATAGCACTAGTCCGTAGAGTTACCTCCCTTGAGCAAATTATCACCATTACAAAGAACGTGCGTTGTGATTGGCTACTTTGTTGGGGATCAGCCAATGAGAAAATTCGTTGCTCACACTGTTGTGAGGTCGGAAAAAATTGTACTAGGCTGTTGAGTAGGGTGCTTGCGGCCGGGGTTGTTTGTACAAGGGGGGGGGGGGGGGGGGGGCTGACTGGAGACTGATCTGTACAACTGCACGGGGGGGGGGGGGCTGACTGGCAGACTGATCTGTACAACTGCACTCTCATTCTGAGTCAAGATGCTGGCTTTACAATTTTCCCACATTCACATGTGCACGGCCCAGCAAGACCTGAACGGATCTACACCACTTGTGTGTGGCTGAGACCTTGGTAGCAGTGCCATGCTGTCGCCTTATGTTTATATTTTCAGGCACTGTGGTCTTCTGATTCTGAAAATTATATCAATTCAGTCAAGCTCATAGAAAGGATGAGAGAAAGTGTGTGCTTGGTGTGTGTGTGTGTGTGTGTGTGTTGGACAAACTGATTATCTTGTCTAAATTTGTAACTGAGATAGAAAGAACATACTACAATTACAGTGTTACACTACAGCAAAATAATTGTATTTGTTGTTTTATTAAGTTTGTATAGACAAAGTTTCTTGTGTGTTATTTTGACTCGTTGAGTGAGAATGAGAATCTGAATGTGTGGATGATAAATCAGTCCAGTTTCAACTGATGCACTATGACTACACATTGTACCTCCTGACTACACATTTAGACTACCCAAACTACACTTGTGCATTTAGGGGGTAAACAGGTCTGACAAGAACATACTCATCAAAGAAAGAAAGTGGATTTTCATTATTTCAGTGTGGAGCCAGAGTTTATTGAGAGAGAGAGAGAGTGTGTGTGTGTGTGCTGACAATTAAAGTTATTCTGAAGACATAATTTTCTTTAATGAGTTCTTTTTTACAGTACAGGAATGTGACCTTTAGTGAACTGGTTTTGTTTGTTTGTTTTTTGGTGCGTATGTTTTTCTTTGGGTTGGGAATTCAAAATTGCTTTGGTGGAAATATTCATCTGCCCATGGATTTGTTCATTGTTCTTTGGTTATAATTCATGAGTTGCATCATAAACAAATGAATGAAAACAACTAGGTGTTCAAGAGTTTTTGAGTTCTAGCCAGTTGAACAGTTTATCCTCTTGTTCTTTCATTGTAATGTCAGAATTTAAAAAAAGAAAGAAAAAAAGAGAGGATAATTTCAATGCAGGATTGCTCATGTTTGTTTCAGTACAGCTTCTGTGAACAATACTGCTACTACTTACTACTACTACTACTACTACTACTACTACTACTACTACTAATCAGTGATTTTCTGATGATTTTTTTTTGCAGACGACTACCAGACAGCCCAGCTGCTAAGCTTGATACTGGAGCTGTTGTCGTTCTGTGTGGAGCACCATACCTATCACATCAAGAACTACATCATCAGTAAAGATCTGCTGCGCCGAGTCTTGGTGCTGCTCAGCTCTCGGCACGCCTTCCTTGTACTCTGTAAGTTCTGGCTGGTGCTGGTTTTCATGTGTGTGTTTTTTTGGCTTTATTTCCTTCTCTTCCCTTCCCTTCCCTTGAGACTTTCAGCAGTTTCTTGTGTTGTGTAAGACTGCATGGTGATGAAGGTGGGTGCAGCTGTGACCAGATGACCAAGTTTTCTGGCTTGGTATTGAACTGATTGCCTTTGTTGTGGTCTTTTGTTCCCAGGTGCCTTACGTTTCATGAGGAAGATTGTGGGTCTGAAGGAGGAGTTCTACAACCGCTACATCATCAAGGGCAATCTCTTCAAGCCAATTGTCAATCTCTTTCTCCAGAATGGGGACAGATACAATCTCCTCAATTCAGCTCTGATTGAGCTTTTTGAGTTCATCAGGGTGGTGAGTACTTCTAGCATTTCCACTGCTTTTTTACTGGAACTTTTGTTTTAACTGCATGTCATTGCCATATATTGAATGTTTATGCATAGATTGTGTCTTATTGTTGACATCCACTTAACACTAGCCAGAACATGAGTGCTAAAACAAACCTGACATCCACTAGCCAGAATATGAGTGCTAAAACAAATCTGACATCCTCTTAACACTAGCCAGAACATGAGTGCTAAAACAAAACTGACATCCTCTCAACACTAGCCAGAACATGAGTGCTAAAACAAAACTGACATCCTCTTAACACTAGCCAGAACATGAGTGCTAAAACAAAGTACTGTGGTCAGCTTCACCTCCATCCATAGAAACCGTATTGCTTGTTGTATAGAGTGAAAATTGTAGCAAGGTACTTTATTTTATTTAGGTTAAAACTTCACTGAAAGATCAGGCCTTGATGAAAAGAGAACGTATTTCAACTGTTCATGCATGGTCTGTGCTTTGCAGGAGGATATAAAGACCCTGTCCACGCACGTCGTTGAAAACTTCCAGAAGGAGCTGGAGGGTGTCAAGTATGTGAAGACGTTTGAGACTCTCAAACTGCGCTATGACCAGCAGCAAGACAGGCTGAAAGACAGAATGAACATGGAAGGGTATGTATGGTTGGTCATGTGAGAGAAGCAAAGGCTTTTGTAGGCTTACCCTAAGTGGTTGACCGGATGTTAAAAGCCAAGCACTAATTTGTTCATGGCAACCATAAATTGTTCATTAAAATCAAAATCACTGTGTTATTGGGTAGGTTTTCTCATCTTGACATGGGGGGGGGGGGGGGGGGGGGGTTGGGTTGAGCCGGCACAAGCATTGAGCATAGGAAAGGGTGGGACAGTGGGTGCTTTTTGTCACAATGATAAAATACAATTTTCATTACCAGTAGGTTAGGTGTTAACTGTTAATGGGGACACTGTTTTGTCAGGGTTATTCCACACGAGCAATATACCTGCTGTAACCAGCTCTTGCATGGGAGTGGCTGATAACGGGACACTTTTGTCAGGGTTATTCCACTCTAGCAATACACCTGCTGTAACCAGTTCTTGCATGGGAGTGGTTGATAATGGGACACTGTTTTATCAGGTTTATTCCACACTAGCAATATACCTGCTGTAACCATCTCTTTCACAGGAGTGGTTGGCTTAGTTTGGTTGTGGACAGTACACACATTTTTTAGCAGCTAAAATCGAGAGGAAAAAAGGGGGCAAATTGGTCCCACTGAGACTTGAAGTTAGATTGTCGGTGTGAGAGTCTGGAGTAATAGCCCAATGACCATGGAGCTGCCTGACAAATGGGAATGTAGTTACGCTTTTGTCGCCTCCATTTGCTTGCCACTGAGACTTGTTTGTGCGCTTCACACACAGACTTGTTTGTTCATTTCACACAGACAGGCTTGTTTGTTTGCATCACTTAGAAAGACTTGCTTGTCCTCTTCAACAATCTTGAGTGTTCATTGTGTTAATTTGTAAAAGAAGTATACATGTTACCCTCATCTCTCATGGAATTTTTACGTGACCTTTCATCTCAGTAAGTTCAGCGGGTTGAATGCCAGGTCATTCACCAGTGATGCTGCATGTATTATGTTGTGTGGTTGTCTGCCTTTCAGACATGCAGCGTCACTGATGAGGAACAGCAGGTTCCGACGAGATGTTCGGACTCTGGAGGAGGAGGAAGAGTTGTGGTTTGATCAGGATGATGACGCTGAGGATGGTGAGGGCCCCCCACCCATGTCTGATCTTCTCAAACACAAGCTGGATGCTGATCTTGACAACATACAAAAAATATGGGAACACAAGAAAGGTGAGTTGCCATCAGAATGCTGGAACGATTCTACATATTGAAGGCTTCCCTTCTGGGTGAAGGTTACTGAATGTTCAGCTTTCCTTGAAGACTGCACAGCTTGAATAGATTTTGTAAATCCAGCCTACTACTTGATTATTTTTTGCAAACCCAGCCTGCCACATTTTTTTTTCTTCTCCGGGGACACTTCATTCTCATGCAGACATTTGAAAGCATTTCCTTAATGTTCAAGAAAGAAGTGAGTATTTCACTGAACATGTTATGCTAAATTCCGTTACTTTGGTCTTTTTTCAAAGTCATAATTGTTAAGTTAATGCATGCGTGTTGAACCATTTTGACTCGGAGTAAGTCACTGGTTGCATTAAAAATATCCAGCATTGGTAATGCCAGTGCTCCTGTGTAATAACAACCGTATTTATAATGCGCACTGATCCCAATGAAAGAATAACCAGTTAAAGGTGTGGGTAAAAGCAGTTGGGGTATTCCTTATTGGTAAAGAGCTTATCTCACACACACACACACACACACACACAAAAAAAAAGGGTGGGGGTGGGGGGATCACATGTGTCGGTATCAAACAGAATTGTGATGGGGGGTTTGAGGAGCAGGGGAAGCTGATGTGGTTTGCTGGCCTGGTGCCTCAGAGTAACATTCAGACTACAATAACCTGACTGTGTCAGCATGGAGTTGTGAGGTACTGTTGCTGTGCTTTCAGCCAAGGAGCAAGGGGAAGTGAGAGATGTCTCTCAGCGGCTACTGCATAAGGCTGCCCCCATCAACATCAACCTCAAATCCGGCAGCAACAGCCCGCTGTCGAACCTGCTGAGCACTCCCACCAGTCCTGGAAGTCCTGGGAGTCCAACGAGTCCAGGAAGTCCGGGGAGTCCGGGGAGTCCCGACTCCCCACCCTCCCCAGGGCGACTCTGTCCCACGCCGAACACCTCCCCTGTCAATGCTGCTCAGAAGCCAGTGGACAAGACAAATGCTGTAACAAAAAAGGTAAGAGCTGCGGTGAATGACTCAAGCATGGTTATACTTTTAGCAAGTGCTGTCAGTTGCTGAAATGACTACCAATAGATTTGTTTGTGGATGTGGGTGTTATTGTTAGTGTGCCTCAGCTGAAACCCATTGGTTCACCTGGTGTTGGGCAAGGTGGTAGTGTGAGCAGCCGTTTCGCCACACTTGTGCATAAATGTTATACACACAGAGCTGCCAACCACTACGTTTTGGTTGTAGTTTACTATGTCCGAGGGCACTGCACTATGCTGCTATGCTTATGATCATATGACTATGCTCTCTCCCTGAAAAACAAAAATTGTTTATTTTTGATCTCGTGCGTGCATGTGGGCATCAAATGTGCCAGCAACTGGTTGCACGTGTGCTTTTTTTCATGTCTGTGGTGTTGGTTGTGCCCCAGCCAATCAGCGTTCACGTTTTAAACCAGCTGACCAGTTGTACCATTCGGTTCAGTTCCTGCTCTTATGCATCGCTTCCTGGTGAGACAGCTTCTGTTTTCAGTCATTTCAAATTGCTGTGTTGAAGCGAAAAGCTGAAAGCAAGCTCCTGGGTGATAAATCTCGTCAAAAAAATGCACACCAAACTTTCAGGGAAGAATAGATACAGAAAAGTTTCTGTGCATTGTATGATCAACGCAGAGCGCTGAACATGTTAAGTGCAGCGCCTGCTTCTTGGGACTTATCTGTTGCCCATGACAGAGTGTATAACGTTGAACTACGTATCAACTGGAAGCATCACATCAACAAAGGAAAAGCGATAGGAACTACATTGAAGATTTCCCATTTTATGGGTTGTGAGACACTGTCTTCACATCATTTGGGCTTCATTTGAGTGGAGATGCATTTCACAAATTTCTTTGTAGTGCACATCATCACTCTCTCTGCAGCCAGTCATGCTAGCCATCTGGTGCATGTTTCCGGAAAGCAAATTGCGAAGGAGGACCATATGCACTACACTGAAAATCAAATTACTGTGCTTAAAATTGATTTTGCTACACTTAAGTCTAGTGAAAGGTTGGCAGCTCTGCACATAAGTGCATGTTACCATCACCCCAGCAGCTGTGCTCTGACTTCTGGGGTTTAGTCATGGAGTTTGTCACATGAAAATTACTGTAACTGAAAGTAATCCTGACTTGGGACTCTGAACATAGCAAACATTTGGCTTTAGCTCTGACAGCCGTCTGGAGAGACAATAAGATGCCAGTAATGACAGTGTTGGTTGCCTCGGATCGGGGTCAGTGTGTGTTCAAGTATTATTTGTTATCTTCTCTGTGTGTGTGCGTGATCATTATGGATGGACACGTTTCATCATTCCATGGAGGGAAAATTATGTCCTGTGTACTGCCAATGGCAATTCTCATCTGGAGTCATTGGATTAGACTTTAAATATATATTGTTTGTGTCAGTGAAATTATATATCAGCACTTTGACTGTATTATATATCGGCGTTTTGACTGTCTGTTTCAGCCTGGACTGAGAGGTTTGGTTGATTATCCTGATGAAGATTCGGAAGAGGAAGAGGAGGAGGAGGAGGATGAAGATGTAATAGCACCATCACCAAAGCGGCCTCGAATAGGAACTTAACACAAGGATGTAGCCCAAGCTCAACATAACACATGCAGTTCAGTACTCTGTGTACACAAGCATTGCAATTGTGAGGCAGTAAAGACCTCATGGCAACCTGTGCAAGTCTCAGCCTTCAAGTGGTGTTCTATTCTAGTGATGACGTTCAAATGTGAAGTTGTGTGTCCCAAACAGTGTCTCTGCTGCTGCAACAGCATCAAGTGTCTTCTTACAGTATCACCTTCTGACAGGATCCAGTAACCAGAACTCTCTGTTGCTAATCATTCCACAGGAAAAGATGGTAGAACGCGGCGGGCTCTCCCTGCGCTTGAGAGTGGTATTTGTCCTTTTTCTCTCTTCTGCTTTGCCCCAGTTTACAAAATAACTTTGTGTGTGTGAAAGGAATTCTTTTGGGTTACAGAAAAACAGTAGAGGATGTAGGCAGTTGCAAATAAATGCTTTAAAACCATTTTGTGTCTTTTTTTCAATCATTCCAAACTTTAATTATCCATCTGAATTGTCAGTACTGAAAAAAAAATTCTCCCTCAAAACACATCCGTGACCTTTCTGACCACGTTTTCTTATGTGACGAGAATTTTACGTTGCTTGTTGATGACTGATTTAATAACTAATCTTGGGTGGGTAATGATGAAATACCAGTATTCTAAATACAATGTCAGGTCAAAGTATAAATTAAAACAGGTTGAATGTTTCTAAAATGGTGTTTTGCAGACCTGTCTGCTCAGGGCATTTGTATTATTTGATCATACAACACGATTGCCAGAAGGATAGGTAACCTACATCCATTCAGAAACTTGTCAGTACATACCTTATCACACCATGTGCTGCCTTGCAGTGTTTTGAAAAGCTTCAAAAAGTAAATACTATCTGCGTGTATTTATGGAAGATGGGATCATGCACTCACACTCAAACAGGAGACTGTACGCAAAGCATCTGGTCTGCGTGACTAAAACAGCCTGGGCTTGGCATTTGAGAATGATGATATGGAATGACTGAATTAGGCCGGATGATAACCAACTGCTGTACAGTTAAAACTGGAAACCACTGCCGTTACCCTCGTTGAATGCATTAGAGCCAAAAAGTTAAACCACATTAAGAAGTTAGGTGTCTAATATATTTTTTATTCTTGTCCAATAAGGTCTGGTAATGATCAGAAAGTCTGTGGTTTGTCAGATCGTTGACACTGCGGATGATTGCTTTTGTGGATATCTTTGATATTTTCTAGCTGTTTGTACACTTGGCGAAAAGCCTGTTGACTGCAAGCTGATACTGTCTAGCAATTGCATGCTGAAAAAAATCTGAAACAGAAGGGAACAAGGCTCAGAATGCTCGTGCAGAATCAACACACAAGGGAGTTAATTAGTGCTCAAAAGACATCACACAAGTACAAAACCAAAAACCAGAGTTGCCTATGGTAACTTTTACCTGGAATGTGTGTAAATACAAGGTACATAAACTCCAAGTGTTTACATGCATGCCAGGTGAGAATTATTGTGGGCAACTCAGGTCTTTGTTGTTGTACTTGCATGGCATCTTTCAAGTGCTAATTCCCTTGTGTGTCGAATTGCATGCTGAGCTTAACCAAACGTTTGTCACCCAGTGGCAAGAGTTTAATGACTCCTGAACCGAAGCCATTTCACTGGCGTATAATACTGGCAAAGCTGGTCATTTTTATCACACTGGGGTATCTTTATCGTGTATCCTCCACATGGTGTAAAGTATGCATGAAACTGATTGCATGTTAAATACAGGTAGACCAGCGAGGAAGCCCTCCACCTGTTCAAGTTTTTGGGGAAGAAGTTCACTGACATTTGAACGTCTGTGCATTGTTGTGGAAAGTTGCTTAACTTTTGAGCTTGAGTATATATATGCACAGTTTTACATCCTGCACTCGGCCCCTTCAGTCTAATCTTGTGGAACAACTGACCAGCGTTTTCTTTGAAATGCAGTTTGGCTGTGGCTACTAATACAGTGGTATCAGCATGACAACAACAAAGAAAACTTTAAAAAACGAACACTAGTGAGACGAAAGTGTCCTTGAGCATGTATCCGGTCTTGAGTGTGGAAAAACTTTCCGGGAACATCTGCAAGCTATTATTCAAAATTACTGGGCCACAGAAAATAATACTGGTTTGCTGATTTTCATCAGATGAGGATAACGTGTAATATTCCGCTCCTGTGCTGTGTGATCAATTAATGATAGTATCCATTTTAAGCTCTTTTTTTTTAATGGATTGTGGTGGAGCAGACTTTCAGTGTCAATGTCTTTGATACTGTGCCAAAACTGTTGTCACTGTTACCCAGGGTGTAACTGAATGGGTTATCCTGGGTCATTTTTTCATAAACCCTAGTTACTGAAGTTATGTGTTTGGTCATTTATTGAAGCATTTAACTTTGTTTGGATAGGTTTTGAGTTGATTAACATGTTCACTGTTCCATTGTAGTATTTCTTGGAAAAAAATCAGTAATTTGTTTGAGACATTCTGAATATGCTGTGTTTGTGACAATGCTGTTGGACTCCAAAATTGATGGCAACAAAAACTGCAGTGTTTAGCAGATTCTGATCCATACAAACATCAAGAGGTAAAAAGATAATTAAAAATACGAGTGATTTCCCCCCCCACCCCACTTTATTTTAATTTTAAATACCATAAGTTACGAATCAAAACAAAACTGTAAAAGCAGCTGATTGCACATGAGGTTTGAAATGCCATAACCACTTTGCTTTCAGATGTACACTTCAGAGAAAAATCAGAAAGAATGACTTCCTGCCTGTTGTATATCTTTTGACAGTAACCCAATAGCTGGCATAGATATTCAGTTGGGGGAGGGCAGGGGGGTGACCAGAAGACAACTTGTGATGACAGCTGGATAAAAGAAGCAGAAAAGGAAAGCGTATTATTGAAGTACTGAAGGTGTACAGCTGTGCTCGGTGTGTTGAGGACAGAGGGGTGCTCAGCGTGTTGAAGACAGAGGGAGGAGAGTGGGGTTGCTGGTTCAATTCAGCTCCTCAGTTACCTTTACTTTGATCTGCTGGAAAGCCGAGGAGGTGATGATGATCATCACCCGGGGTTGTGTTCAGTCACACAGAGGAGTATGTTGCCTTTTTGTTCTGGTTCTTGTTGTTTATTTGTTTTGTTTTCTTTCTGTTTGTCCCAAGCGGTCCCTTTGCTGTCGGCAGGACATTCAAATCCAGTTGCTGCTACTTCTTTCTCTTTCCTTTCACTTTGATGACTTTGTCACATGTTTAGATAAAGTCTCAGCACTGCCATGCAACTGCTGGACAGGCAACTGCTAGAATTATTGAGAAATAGTGTTTAGTTGATCTGGGCTTGTATACATTTTATCTTATCATAATTTGTCTTATCTTACAGACAGTAATCATACAAGTAATAAGTCAACCAGGTTGCTTTTTTATTTATTTTATAAGCAGATCGTTTCAAGGTATTTAGCAGCATTCTGTTACATCAGAAGAAAATGATACAGTGAGAGTTTAAGTTGACTGAAGTATGTCAGACCTGGAAGAAGGAACGTGGTGTAAAAATTTAAAAAAAAAAGTCTTTTGCGTTTTGCTGTGTTCATCCTGCATACTGTCTATATGTAAATCCTGAGTTGAACATTTCACTTGTGAGGGCAAAGATGAGGCCTTCCAGACACATACGCCTCATCCAGTTAGCTGCATGCACACACATTGGATGGAGCAGCAAGAAGTTTTTACTCAGAATTGGTCTTATTTACTGTTGTGATTTGGTACTAAAAGAAGTGAAATGACAGCGTGGGTCCCATTTGAACAAATAGCGATCATAATAGTTTCCTTTTCTTGTGCAGCCTCTGCTTCCCCATCTTGCCAACTACTTCTGTTTTACAGAATTTATTGTACTGCAAGTGAGGAGTAAAGTGTACTAACTGCAAGGGAATTGTAAATATGTCCAAAAGGACAAGCACAGATTCTTCATTAATTACTGCGTGTGTGTGTGAGAGAGAGAGTCACTAAGACTGCAACGCTACTTTAAATGTTCTTGTTGAAAAGGGATAATATTTTCTCTTGATTGGTTGGTTGGTTGGCTTCTGAACCTATTTATTTTATTTATTGACTGCAGTGAAAACAAGTTAAAATAGGAAAATGTCATGGGGCTACACTGAAGTGCACCAACGGTAGTAAGGGTGTTGAAACCTGATGCTTCAAGTTTTTTTTAGTTTTTGTTTTTGGCCTCAGTGGGATTATGAGAGGGGTTTATAGTCTCTCTCCCATCAAAGTTTTCACCTTGTATCTTTTGAGAGAAGAGGGCTGTTGTGTTCCGTCCCAGTTTGCGTTTGCCATCAAACCGCAGAAGCAACTGTGCTGTGCATTTTTTTCCCCACTGGTACACCAGTAAGAATTGCTTGGTTTGTGAAGCCATATTTTATATGTACATGTATCATATCCACAAATAAATATACCCGGTAGAAAGACGAAACAATTTGTTTGAATGTGTTTTGGAGTTCAAAGTGTATTTCAAATTATTTTGTGTTCGTGTATTTGAAATAAGAGATTGAAAGAAAGAGTGAGAAGGGTATGTGGAAAAAAAGGGACTTTGCTTGGGTTTGGAGTATGTCAGAATAACAAATGAACTGCAAAAATTTTGTCACATGAAATTTGAAAAGGGGCAGTAAAACCAAATCCATTGATAAGTTGGAATCTGTATGCCTAGCATTTTTGTTTGGAAAAAAGTTAAAAAACAATTATATTTAAAGAATTACTGTTGCAAAACTTTTTTAATAGTATTTTTCAGTGTTAAGCACAAAGCATGATTACTTCAGTCTTTGCGCTGAGTAAAATTGACCATGCCTTTAACCGGAAGGTACTGCCCACATAGAGGAGTTGAGGAAACAACGCAGCATGGGTTTATGTTGTGTCAGTTGGCAACATGTAACTTCCTAAGCTTCCAAATCGACCATCCTGTCCTTCCATCTTGTCACCACCTTTTAGAAGAAGAATCTTAAGATTCGACTGCCACTGCCACTCCACAACAGATCCTTCCTCTTGTTTTTTCTTCTTCTTTGTCTTTGTAATGTGCTCAGTCGCCTCATCTTTTTCTCAAAACATGTGGCACATTCAGACTCCTGCTCCAAACTGCACAGACCCAAGGTGCTTGACCATTGTTTTTATAATAATAAAAAAAAGCCCTGCCCAGCCTGTGCTTTGTGTACACAAGGCTTGTCTAAAGAGGTGTTTGTATGCAGACACTGGCTAGTTGACGGTCATCTTACAAGGGTAGGGGGCAGTCAGTTGGAAGGGCAGTGCATATTGTTAATCATTTGCTTTGCTTGTGACATACATTGAGGTGCAGGTCTTTAAAAAGTTGTTGTGTACTTACCACCAATTTTTACAGCGGGAATTTCTGAAGGGTGTTGGTCTGTCTCTACTTTTATTCTTGCCGAGTTTTACTTGGATGTACATCTTCAGAAATCAGCGTTCAGTACAGAAGGCGTTTGCAGTGTGTTTGAATTCAGACTCATTGTACACATATGTTTGCTTGATCAAGGAGCAATACTTTGTTGTGTAGCAGGTTTTTAAGGAGCTACTGCTTTGTCATGGTTGCGGTAATGAGTTATCTGTGCATTTGTTTATGACAGGCTTTGATTCTCCTTTGGTGACCATGTGCGGTTGGCAGGAGATTAAAATCCAATTGCTAGCTAACTGTCAGTCACAGTGTATGATTTGGGTGTCCATTGCCGCTTGTCTCTCATTTTGCAGATAAACCAACCAGTCATTCCAGGGTCAAGCACCTTTGGCTTATTGTTGTTGCTTAGCCAACATGTAGCTTCGGCTGTCAGCAGCTGAGGAAAAGACTGCACATAGTAACTGATTAGTCCCTTGGCTTTTTATTGCATCCCACCTGACATGCCTGCTTGTCAGAGGGCAGCACCTGCAGATGAATGCATAGTTTTTTTGTAGTGGCTGCTGCAAGCTAGCTACCTATGTAGGGTCACAGACATCTGTTGCGGATGGGTGGGGGTGGGGTGGGCAGAGGGGTCTGGAACTGATCCCAGTACCATGCAATATTCCAATCAACACAAGTTGCCCCCCCCCCCCATGCAAAGGGCATATTTTCTGAGGGGATCAGCATCCTTGGTTTTCTGTGCATTGCTAGTGTTGCTTGAATGCATACTTCGCTGTTGGTTTTTGTTGCAAAAACAGCAGGGTGGTGGGGATCTGTAACATACAAATTCAGACTTAAAGGAACTAGTCCGCAGAAATTGAGGGTAGAAAGTGCTGTGGTGTTTTTGTGAACGATGATCGTTGGGTAGGACAGACACAACACTGTTGAATGTTGCACCTTGCCTGTCATACCACAGCACAGTCTCTTTGATGCTGGACCCTGAACGATGTGAGTGTACATGATGCATGCCAGATCATTGGGTACACTGAGAAAAGAACATGTTTTCTAAAGTCAGTAGGAAACCATGTCACTTTAAAGCCAAATCTGTAATTTTGAGGATTTCTCTCTTCTCCCTGTTAGATGAAGCATGTTTTTTAGAAGGCTAGTTCTTTTAAGAGGCAGTTACAGACACATGCAAGTAGGAAGTTTTCCATATAGGTTTAATTACAGTGTGATCCAGCGAACAGAAAAATTTCAGTGACTTCCAAGCCCTTGAGTAAAGGGTGCAGTGCTCCATGATTGGAATGTGATAGAAATACTGTGTATGATACACTTGTTACCCTGTTACGCTGAACATCTAATCCAAACAGTATTTGTCAGCATTACTTTCTTGGTGAAAATCAGTCTCTCTTTCTGCCGTTTTCTCTCCCACACACATGTAAGACCAATAATGAGGAGGGAAAATTTCTAGATAACATTTTGTGTGTGTGTGTATTCGTTTTCTTTTTGTTTTTGTTTTTTTGAGTTTTTGTTTGTTTTTAGTTTCAAAAGATGCTGATAGTGTACAGTTCCCAAACCAAGTTTGTAGACGCCTTAGCAGACCGTGCATTTTGAGAGATCTCTTTCAACACCTTGCAAGACCTTGGAAATCAGTCATAGCTTTTCCCAGTACCTGAAAGTTTTTGAAAATTGTGATTGTGGTATAGTAGAAGTTAATCCCAGTTTTTCATGGCCACCCCTCTTTTACATTCACTTTTGATTGGTTTCTAAGGTTATTGGAAAACCTGTTCTTCTGTACTCGACTAGAATGTCTTGACAATAGTTATGCCTCCAAGTGTTTGACTGAAAAGTATGTTTTATTTGACTTTTCCATGCTTCTTTGTCATGCTGTTCCTAATCCTACCTCAGTACACTGTTTTGTGGGCTTTTCTTTTTTTCTCCCCCCCCCCCCCCCCCCCAAAAGGAAGTATTTTTTCTTAACAGTAACAACAGAAATCATTAGGTCTTTGAAAATAAAAACAGCTTGGTCTTCAAAAGTCCTTGCATTTCCCTGTGCACTTTGCCAAGCTGCAAGTACACCCAAAATGTTCACATTATTCTAGGGGGACCGATTTTGGCAGTTTCTGTCACTACCTTCTCTGAAAATAAAAGGGGCCATGATGCTAATAACTGTTCTAACTGGTAGTGAGACTCCACATGAAACTTGTGAAGTGCACTTTTTGTCGTGATGCAAATGCACAGCTTACTGTTCATGACTTGTATGTTGTCTGTGTTTCCATGGCACTGGCTGATGAGTCTGCCCAATTGTTGACTGAGAAAAACTGAAAAACATTCTCTTGCCTTGATGCAAGGGGAGTGAAACCCTGACGGGATCTATCGTCCAGTGTGTTAGCCAACTGGCCACAAACTCCCATTACATATACATACATACATACATATAAACACACACACATGGATGTGTGCACATGCAAAATGTGTGTGTGTGTGTATTGAGGGGGGCGGGGGGGGGGGATGTCATCTGACTGAAGAACTGAAAGTGACACCATTTGTACTGATTTTTGTGAAGGAAAGCGGCATGCCTTGGCTGTTGGATGCATTGTCTTTTGTTGTTATTTGTCACTTGAATGAATCTTCTGAAACTGCATTCATGACTGTTGTTTGTTTTGATACACTTAGATATCCTTTGAAACTTCCAAAGCTTGTACTCATAACGACTGCTTCCACAAAGATTGGTCAACGGAGAGGGAAAAAAATGAAATGCAAGTCGTATGTTTCATGCCCATTCATTTGATTTTGGTTTTCCTCTTAGGGCTGCAAGTTAGAATGCATTATTTCAGTTTGTGTGCCACACTCCAGTACTGGATGACATTATTCCATATTATTTGACACTCTCTGCAGGCGTACACTGGATCACTAGACATTTGATGGTTAAAATGACCGTTGGGTAACTTGCCTCCTGCCTGTTGACTCTAGACATGGCTGGAGCTCTCGGTCCTAAAGTACTGCCTTTTGTCGACCCCCGTTCCCCCCTACTCACCCCAGTTAATTGAAAAAGAACTTTGTCAGACACTTGTTAAAGCAGTACAGACAAATGTGCCGTTGAAATCAGTACGATGTACTGTACACGGTGCCCTGTAAATTTTGAATATATTATTGACCATAGGTCATGGGATCACCTGCCCCATGCCCCCCCACTCACCCAAGCAGCAAACCAAAACTGCAGCAACGATGGTTTGAAACTGAGCACTGGTGTGGTTCCCTGCAAGCACATGAATGGCAGCTTTTCTTGGGAAAAGGTCATACATTGTAGATACGTAATGAAAATTATCCTGGCCAACAAGATGGGGCAATGTTTCAATGTTTCAAGATGTTTCAATGCAGGAAGGGAACCTGAAGTGTACATAAATGTATATTTTTGTTGAGCATTGTGTGCGAATCTAATGGATCACCACCACTGCTGTATCAGTGTGGTCATTTCCTGTTGTTACAGTCACTGTGCGTTGATTTTAAATGAATGTGTGGTGTTATGGATAAAGGGAGAACAAAAACGTATAATGAAAAGTGACTAGGTGATCAGTGTCTCTCTGTAAATGATACTTTCAGTAGACGTGATACATTTGTGTAGTTACTGTATGAATGATTATGATTGATTGATCAGATTTTTATCATGTAAACAATTTCATGTTCAACAATAAATGCCGTGCGAAGAGCATGGTTTTAGTAATTTGGTCTTTCTCTGTCTCTTGTGTTCATGCTCTTGTTCGCTCTGTCGCTCTCTCTGTTTCTCTCACACACTCTCTCCCTCCCTCTCTCTCTTTGTGTGTTGTGGGGAGACCAACGCTATGGGACTGCATTTCCTGAAACATTACAATGCAGGCACAGACACAACAAATCCTGTTGTGAAGTATGTATAAACACATGCCAACACAGATGCATAGGGTGCTGACAAAATTAATGCTCACAGGACAAACCTGTACGTCCATGGTCACAGGCGTTGGGTCCGTTGGTACGCTCAGTGGAAGAAAAGGCAAGTGCTTGTAGATTTGACAATATTGATCGAATGGTCAGAGATAAAACTTGCATTCTCTTGTCTTTGCGAAACATAGTTGACGTTCTTTGATTATGTGAGCTGACAAGGAGAGAGCTAGAACATGTTTAAACAGCTACTGTGGATGCTCTTGCTGCCAAACCTAAACCTGAACTACACTGAGAATATGACAACAATCCAGCATGCAGATTTGAAGTCTAGTCGTGCCTGATACGAGAGATGGATGAAAAACAGACAGCTGACCAGTGGCGACTTTATATATATATCGTGTACAGATTGGTGCTTTCAACATTTCTCACATCTTTTAAATCCAGCATCAAAACACATCTTCTGCAATGCCTTCACCTGAAACTCAGAAATTGATGCCTGAGAGTGGCCGGTGGGGGTGGGGGTTGCAAAGCGTAGCTGCATACTTGAGAGGCTGGTGTTGCTGCTGCTTTTTCTACTGCTGTGTGTGTGTGTGTGTATGTGCGTGCACGCGCGCGTGCATGGGTGGGTGCATGCGTGCATGTGTGTGGCACAGTGTAACGATGGTGTGTAGGTATGTGTGTGTGTGTGGGAAGGGGGGGGGGGCACTGACAAGGCATATTGAAGTTCTTTCTCAGTATAAAAACACACCCATACTAATTTGTGAAACATGGTTCAGGAGCTGTGTGAGAGTCGAGGTGGACGTCCTGGACTGTCCGTCCTAACGAGCCTTCTGGTTTCCGTGGACGTAAAGAATTATTGCACCGTGCTTCGGCATTGGTCACAACTTGTCCCTAACTGATATATCAACTGACATCCGTGAGGACATAAAGCATCACTTCATCATCATCATCATTTGTGAAACCGGGTGACCGAACTGTTAACAATAAACAATAACAATATAGTTTATTCATCCCTGCGGGAAATTAAAGAGTCGTTCGATCGCACGACGAAGAACATAATCATCAGTAATTCTAAGTCATTAAACACACGCACATGCACACTCTTAAACATACGCCCCCTTTCTCTCATTCTGCATACACTAATAGCAAACCCAAAATTTCCTGGAATAATGCTTTCTCTGTCAAACCAAAACGAAAAACTCTCAAATTAAATAAAAATCATTAGGTTCACACATCCACAACCCTCCCTTAGAAAGCTGTCTTCCTCACAGACGTCTTGACGCATGCGCACACTCAGTTATTGACTGGTATAATTTTCATTAAAAACTGACAGAACTATTAGTGTTAGTGTGTCTGTCAGTCTTTTTGGCAGGGTGGTGGGGAAGGCGGTGGGGGTGAACAAATGTCCAGGCCGGGCGACACTCTTCGGTGAACGTTTGTCCGGCGGAGCATTGTCCACTACTGAGTGACCCGGCATTAGTCCGGGCGGAAGGAACACCCTGTCCACTGTAGTGTGAGCATTTGCCAGTGACGAACTGACACGGTCAGTGACGAGTCAGTGACGAGCTACTGACATGGTCAGTGACCACTAAACAACTGACTCGGTCAGTGACCAGTCAGTGACGAAGTACTGACATGGTCAGCGACGCACTACTGACACTGAAGGTGACTGACTAGTGACGACAGACAGCGGCCGCTGCCGGCACACAAAATGTAAAAGTCTAATTCCACGCTTTTTTGCTGTTGTTGTTTGTTTCTTGATTTTACACGAGGCCCGTTTCTCTACCCACGACGAGTCCCGGAGAATGACCATGCACTTTACGTTAGGTATATAACGTCCTGTTAGATAAGTAGGAGAGGTCATTGCTGCATATTAATCCGGTTCTGTATTGACCAATCGTGTGTGCTCATTGGCATCAAATAGCGGAAACAGAAAAGTGATTCTGACTACAGTAGTTTCACAACACAGGAGAAGAACCAACATGTCGTTTAACAGTAACAGTTCCCCGGCTTGCATTTTTGCTACTTTGGCTGCAGGTTCTGCAGTGAAAATAATAGCTGGTTATTTGCTTTCCAAACAACGTGACGATCCTTATGAGTTAGTGGGCCGTGTCTCAGCTCTCTACTGCTACCCGATCAAATCATTTCGAGGACTGACAGTGGAGAAAGGTGAATGCACCGCTTTGGGATTGTCCTGTTATGGAGTAACCGACAGGTACAGACTTGCGTCCGTTTACAAATTTGAAGTATTATTTGACTGAGTGTAACGTATAATAGTCGAAAAAGGGGTCAAACATTGCCCGAATGTAGCAGCTTGCTCATTTATCTTTTCTTGATCTTGATGCGCACTTTTACTTTGTAAGCACTAAGTGCGGTACTCTGACGGAACCCAATTTCTTGGGTTCAGCGTCAGACCCTCGTAGCCTCACTTTAATTCTGCGTAGTTTTAACCAACAGAATTCAGGATGTGCCTAGGTCTGTAGGGGCCTACAACAAACTTTAAACATCGTAAGTCGCCGATGAAGGACAGACCGTAACGGTCAGCTACATAGACTCATAGTGTTACTTAGAACCAGTGGCAGTTCAGTTTGTTCAGGTGCTTCTTCGAGCAGGGTGTGTGTGCTGAGACAAACCACCAACTACTCCCCCCAAAAAACAACAACAACAAAACAAAACAAAACCACAAAAACAACAACAGCAATAAATAAACAAAACAGCAGCAACAACAACACACACACGCAACAACAACTGAAAAAAACACCATTTGATTTTGTGAAAAAGTAAACTAGTGCTACTTCTCCAGCCCTGCTGTCTATTTCAATTTTATTGCTGGATCTGTCATCTGAGGATGGGCAAAGGAGGTGATGGAACTTGGACTGTTCCCTGTCCGAGTGTCCCCTCGATTCTTGCACAGTGCTTATTTTTATGTCCAGACAGTGTTGTGACCCATGATTAAGTGCACTTTCATTTTAAGTGTAACCTGAAGCTAGCTGTAGTGTGTGTTGCCACAGGTGCTTTGATTATTAATGTTGCCTGGATAGAGACATCTCTGCCCACTGATGTATGGACTGGTTTGACAAAAGAGTGGCAGTGCCCACCTGTTTAAAAGATTTACTAGATGACATTTGAGAATTTTATTTTCCAGCCTCTAATGAACTAGTAGTAGCTATCACTTCAGTAAAATGTTATATTAAGCCACATAATTTGTTCATCAATGACAGAAAGCAAATGATTTTGAGGTGTTCGAGGTCGAAAGAGAGAGAAGTGTGTTGTTTTGTCTAGTATGTGGTGATTAGCTAATTGCAATCTGTCAATCATAATTTGGCTGTGTGTTAAATACGCCATTGTCAGATGGGAATGTAGTGAAATGATTGATTTGCAGGCACTGGACAGTTGCCACTGCAGATGGCGTGTACCTGACCCAGCGCCAGGAGCCCAAGATGGCTCTCATCTCCGTGCAGGTGAAAGGAGACACCATTCAACTGGATGCCCCCGACATGGAGTCCATCACTCTGCCCAGCAACCCTCCTATCACCTCGGACAAGCTCAGCCGCGTCACGTAAGTTTTTCCCGTCACCATTGTATTTTATATTTAATGGTGAGTGTGACAGGCTCAGCCACAGCATGAAAGGGAACTTTTTTCTACATTGTATTGTATTAAATGGTGAGTGTGACAGGCTCAGCTGTGTCACATGAGGTGATTTCCCCCCCATCATATTGTATTCAGTGGTGAGTGTGACAGGTTCACCTGTGTCATATATTTAAGGGAGAGTGTGACAGGCTCAGCCATGTCATGTAGGGGGATTTTTCCTCCCATCATATTATGTTTAATGCTGAGTTTGACAGGCTCAGCCACATCACATAAGAGGATTTTCACCCCCATTGTTTTTGGGGTCTGTGTGACAGGCTCAGCCACGTCATGAAAGGCCCCCCCCCCCTCCCCCCACCACACACACATTATATTTAATCTAATCAGCACTGTAACCACTTCAGTGGATATCCAAATGCACTGCATAAAGTTAGTCACTCATTCAGAGTCACCTATGTCTACAGCGCAGTGGGTCTGCCTGAAATTATAAAGCACTTAAAGCTCTTCTTGAAATATATATATATATATATATAGTAGGATGTATGTGTGTCTAGCTGTAACCTGCCACCTGCACTTTGGGCAGAATGACCGGGATCTTTTAAGTGCTGCAGCAGGAACAGTAACACTGTGGTGGAACAGATACTGAAGTAAGAATCAGCACAGAAAGTTGACCTTGGCAGAGAAAGTCCTCCTGCTGCTCCGGCATGGACTCAAACCCGTGACCTTTCGATCATGAGTCCAGGGCTCCATACCGCTGAGCTTCCCTGTTCCCCCATTTATGGCCCCTCACAGCTGGCCCAGTGGCCAACTCACGGCTGGTTGTGTCAACAGATGTGTTACCACAGTAGCACGTAAATGACCCCGGTCATTCTGCCAAAAGTGCAGGTGGCAGGTTACAGCTAAACACGCATACACCTTACATATGTGGCTTTGCATGAAGTGACATGGTGCATGGTTGTATGGTGTACACAGAACTTGCGCCGAGACGGCTGCAGTTTCATGTGGCACCAGCCCTGCCAGCGCTGTAAGTACACCACTTTGGTGGATATTCCAAAAAACGTGCTATAAAAAGCTATTCACTCATGTAGAATCACATGCGATCACAGTGAGTCTGCTCGAGAGTGGAGAATAGCGCTATATAAAAGTGATCAATAATACTAATGTGTGTAGGGCCGTGAGTAAAAGAAATCAAAATGGAAAGGGAATGACACATACGTGACCCTCTCCCGTGAAACCAGTCTTAAGTGGCGGCTGTTGATCAGCCCTGAAAACAGAAATAGCCACTGGGGGCCATTCAGGGTGATTTTTGTTGTTGTTGTAGAATTACATTCTTTATGCCTTATGTTATCAAACATTTATGTTATTTTCCTTTAGAAAATGAGATTAAACTGTTAAAAACTGGGTTTAAATGTCCTGCCCTGGAGTAAGGAATGCTAATGTTATGTGTAATTTAGACTGATGTTATGTGTAATTTAGACTGTAATGACCAGCGTTTTTGGCTGAATAAAATGTATTTGTACCCATACAAAACCCTGGAGTTAGACACCTTTGTCCAGTTGTTTACCATGATTTTTTTAAATAATTCTGGAAGTTTGACTAACTCTAACTGTCTAAGCTCCTGTTGCTAAGGAAAATGTGCAAAATGGTAAAATCTTTCAGGGTTGTTTTTTCAAAATGGCTGTCATATACTTAGAAACTTTAAATAGCCACAACTTCAGTAATATGTTTACGACAGTCTTTACTAAAATATTCAGAAGGGGCAACAGTTTTTAAATGATACACATCTCAAATTAGTCAAAATACCCAAAACATAAAAAGATTGATTTTGTGGGAGATGGTCACATAATAATGGGGTAACTGACTGATCTTTTTCTGATAACAGTGTGCAGTCTGTATGATGCTCCTGCTGTTGTCAGTGATCAAGAAATGGACAGCTGATTTTGGCATGTAACGTCTTTGGTAACACTAACAATCCCCAAAACTGTTTCTTGAAGTTAACAAAATCAGAGTGAGCTGGATTTGATGATCGTTTGCAGAGTCAAGACAGACACACTGCCCTCCCTTGACTGTGGTGATGAAGTGGCAGACTGGCTGTGCCGGTATTTTGGCCGCACTGGACTCCGTTTGCACTTCTCTGCTCCTTCCCTTGAGAAGCGTGAATGTCAGAAGAACAAGAAGAACTGGAAACACCCAGCACAGCCTGGAGATTTGGTAGGTGGTAGTACTTGGCATTGATGATGATCTACAATGATGTAACTCAGTGGCAGGACTTAGCATTGATGATGATCTATGGTGATGTAGCTCAGTGTAGTACTAGTGATATAGCTCAGTGGTAGTACTTGGTGTTGATGATGATCTATAGTGATATAGGCTAGTGGTAGTACTTGACATTGATAATCTGTAGCGATATAGCTCAGTGGCAGTACTTGGCATTGATGATGATCTCTAGTGATGTAGCTCAGTGGTATAGGTCAGTGGTAGTACTTGGCATTGATGATGATCTGTAGTGATATAGGTCAGTGGTAATACTTGGCATTGTTGATAATCTGTAGTAATATAGGTCAATGGTAATACTTGGCATTGATGATGATCTATAGTAATACAGGTCAGTGGTAGTAATTGGCATTGTTGATGATCTGTAGTGATAAAGGTCAGTGGTAATACTTGGTAGTAATGATGATCTGTAATGATATAGCTCAGTGGTAGTACTTGGCATTGACAATGATCTATAGTGATATAGGTCAGTGGTAGTACTTGGCATTGATGATGATCTACAGTGGTGTAGCTCAGTGGTAGTACCTGGCATTAATGATGATCTATAGTGATATAGGTCAGTGGTATCACTTGGCATTGATGATGATCAATAGTGATATAGCTCATTTGTAGTACTTGGCATTGATGATGATCTACAGTGATGTAGCTCAGTGGTAGTACTTGGCATTGATTGGTCTGTAGTGATATAGGTCAGTGGTAGTACTTGGCATTGATAATGATCTGTAGTGATATAGCTCAGTGGTAGTACTTGGCATTAATGATGATCTATAGTGATATAGCTCAGTGGTAGTACTTGGCATTGATGATGATCTATAGAGATATAGGTCAGTGCACACATAGTGTTATCCACATCTACACACACATTCATATGTAAACACAATGATATGTGGTGTGTGAACTGTGGTAATATCTGACATGTGTTCATGTTTTTCTTGGAGACGGCGTTATCCGACTACTGCGGTTACATGATGCTTAGTAACGCCTCGCTGGCTGCCCTTAATCAGCGTCTCGACAGCCCTGTGCCCATCAGCAACTTCAGGGCCAACATCATCGTTGATGGCTGCGAAGCTTTTGAAGAAGTACGCATCTTGTTTCTTCTGTCTTTCCTCTGCGCATATGTATTGTGTGTGTGTGTGCAGGTAATGTAATGTAAAGGAGTATTTGTATGGTGCTTACACCTAACATGAGCCGAAGCACACAATACAAAAGAATTATTTTAAAAAAAGGTAAACAAAATATAAACATAACCTAGAGCACCTAGATGGGTCACCAAAATATACACACGACCTAGGGCACAATGAACCCTACTAATTACATAAACACACTACTTCATTCATCCTTTTTCTCATCACTTCTAACACACACACACACGCACGCCTGCACACACACACAATCAGCACAATGAACCCTACTAATTACATAAACACACTACTTCATTCAACCTTTTTCTCATCACTTCTAACACACACACACGCCTGCACACACACATTCACACACACACAAAAACATACAAGTCTCCATACCTAAATCAACCTTTTTTCTCTTTTTTTCTTCTTCTGACCTGCTTGCCTTATTCTTGTCTTTTTTGTCTTCAGCAACCCCCCCCCACCCAAACCACAAACAAACACCACCAACCACCACCACCACCACACACACACACACGCACATGAGTAATGGTCTGTCTGTGGAGTGTAACTGTAAGTGGAAGAAGATGAAGCTTCATGATTATTGCTGATGTGTGCAGGACAACTGGATATCCGTGCGCATCGGAGACACTCAGCTCCGAGCCCTTGATGCCTGCACTCGCTGCGTGCTTGTCACTGTTGACCAGGACAAAGGCGTCAAAGACCCCCAGGAGGAGCCGCTGGTGACCCTGAAAAAGTGAGCAGTTTTGAAACGAGTTGCTGACCGTAGTGCCAACACACAAGAGTTTCAACAAAGAACGTTATAAATGCAGACATCAGATTATTTTTTTCCTGTCAATAGACAGAATTCAGTGAATTGAGGTGCAACAGGGATAATGCTTCAGCAGAGAGAAATGTACACATTTGTTTCTGAGTACTTTCTGGGGCATTTTTTGGGGGGGTAACAGATTTGTGAACAAATTTAGCTTTAGGAGCCTTTGCCCCCTGATCCCACCAGTTAGGGTGTTGACCCTTAAGCCCGTTCTTAATTGGGTGAATGTTTGTTTGCGAACCTAGTTGGAAGTATTCGGCGAACCTGGTTGGTTCTTAATTGGGCAAACTTTTCTTTGCGAACCTAGTTGCGAGTATTTGTTGAACTGCGACGAAGCTATATTCGGGGTCCAAAACATTTCACTCAACATGTTCTGGGAACATTCGCCCTATTGATGAACATTGCCTCTGATTGGCTGAGAGCAGAGCTCTCCTGTGGATGAAGAAGAAAAGAAAAAAATGGATGACAGTGTCACTAGGTTCTTCACTTGCTTCGGAGGGAATTTGTTTATTTTCTGACTTGTGGGAGGCGCAGCCTTGTCTGGGGGACCCAGAATGAGATAGTAGTTAGTTGAATTACCCTGTGAGGGATGATTAAAGTATATTGACTTGACTTGATTTTAGGCTACATTTTCGATCATGCTGTCTGCTGCAAGTTACAGCCGAAGCTTGCATCTCATTACAAACCAGTTGAGAACGAAGTAAAGTTCGTCGAACTGTCCGAACCATGTTTGGCAAACTAAAAGTTCAATTAAGAAATGAATCATAGTTCGTCGAACTGTCCGAAGTATGTTCGGCAAACAAACATTCGCCCAGTTAAGAACAGGCTTTAGACTCATCTGGGAGCTAGCTTTCTGCCGGGCAGCAGGGATAGCTCAGTGGCAGAGCACCTGACTCATGATTGAAAGGGTCATAGGTGGGATTCTTGGAATGTTCTTCTCTGGGTCAACTTTCTGTGCTGTCTCTTACATTGGTATCGGTTCCAGCGCTGTGTTCCAGTGCTATGTAGAAGATCCCGTTCATTCTGCCCAAAGTGCATGCGACAGGTTACAGCTAAACACACATACACCCTACATATGTGGCTTTGAATAAATCAATCAATATTTTATTTTATGTCTGTTCACATCGAGGTGATATTAGACAAAAACAAAAACATATAATTATTTATACTAATTTTCCCACAAAACTATGAACAATCAATTTGACAATATTAGTAATAACATCAGTATTATACAAAATATCTCTTACATTGTTGTAAGTATTTAAGTCATATCCATTTTTCTGGAATAACTCTGTAGTAATAGAACATTCAAGCAGTATGTGTATTCAGTCTTTGAATAAAGTGACACTGTAAACTTTATTTTTTAATTTAATTTATTCAAGCTTTGAATAAAGTGACACTGTGAACTGGTGCATGGTTCTGTGGTTTACACAGAACATGCACAGAGTTGGCAGCAGTTTCATGTGGCACCAGCCATATAACAACTAAACGGAAGTGCTTAATGACCTCAGTAGCTATTCAGAATGCACTGTGTAAAGCTAGACATTCATTCAGTGGCATACAACTAGAGTGCAGTGGGTCTGCTTGGAAACAGAGAGTAGTGCTATTTTGTTGCCATTGTGAAGCGCTTAGGGCTCATTTTGAGGTGAGGCACTCAACAAGTGTTCATGTAAAATTAAGGTCATACTCCCTGCTTTCATTTTTTGGTTGAAACAGACATTTCAGAATCAGATGTCTGAAATGGGTGGAAAGAGTATGGTGTAATGGGGGATATTTTATCTGTAGCTGGACGTAATCTTCCTGATTTTGTTCGGGTCAGACCACTTAAAATTATATGTATGTGTAAAATTATGTGTATTTATACAGTTATGTTCGCCCTGATGTAACCGCATTGGTTGACTGGGCGTAAAACACCAAGTTACTTACTATACAATTATATCAGTTCACAACTTATTTTCTTTTTCTTTTTCTTTAAAAAGGAAGCAGAATATTGCTGAAGGGGTCTTCAGGTGGTGGTTGTTGATATTACCAATCATTATTGTATGGTAATTTTCTATGTGTGCAGATTCCGGCTGAAGGAACCATATGGACCAAAGCCCGCCTTTGGTGTCAATTTGACACTTGACAGACCAGGAACAATTTGCGTTGGGGATGCCATCTATGCTAAAAAGGGACAGCACAAGGTGTCGCCATTTTGATTGTGCACACATAGGTTGCCAGTGATACCCATATTGCAGTGCCTTTGGGGCAGAGGCGGATGGGGGGGGGGGCTTTTATTTTTAATCAGATTTATCTGTTGCATATTGGTTCAGTTGTGAATGGTTTACAGTCATTTTGTTGGACTTTGTGTATGTTTGGACTCCACTGTTTTCCTTATACATGTCCATGATTGTGGCATGTACATTTTCTTTTGGCTTGTTCCTTTTACATGTAACTTCAAACAGGGCATTGTAAGTGCACCACCTTGAATTACCACCAGTGTTTTTATCTCTGTGATAGTGATCTGAACTACCTCTTAAAATGAACCACTGGTATTTGCATGTGCTTTTCTTAGTAAGCTATTTGCTGTCCATTCTCTAGTTACAGTTCTTATTTAAATTCTCCAGTTCGCTGGTTTATTGTGGGCTTTATTGTCTTTTTACACAAAACTATTTGTTGTTGTTTGAGTTCAAGTTATTGCAACTGTGCATACATGTGTGGGTTTGTTTATCTTAGTTTTGCTTGGGGGGGCAGGGCTGTCTTGTTTTTTAATTTAGATAGTCTGGTTTAGTGTATGAAATGAAAACTATGGGCTGTTTTATTTTTGAATTTAGATAGTCTGGTTTAGTGTATGAAATGAAAACTTGGTACGAAATTTGTTGAAAAACAACTGTTTGCAGCATAAAATGCCCCTTCTCTTTTTTTTGTTTTTTGTTGGCCACACTAGCAGTTTAGAGGATGAGGTGAGTTGCAGCTCCTCTTGGCATCTGTAGAGCTTCAACTGCTTGTATAAAAACACAGCACTATTTGAAAAATAGATTTTTTAATACAGTCCTTGTCATTATGATTTGTTTCAGTAGTTAATAACTGATTGGCTGTTTTATTTGTTGATTTATGTTTTATATATGTCTGTAGGAAAAAAATTATGTGTATAGTCAGAACAGATAGTCTGTTTTGGATGGAGAAAAATTTACTTTGGTAGATTTCGTGCAATTTAGCTTTAGTGTGAACAGTTATACAGATCTGTTTGTACTTTTAGCAAAATGGAGAAAAATCTACATTGCTACATTTTGTGCATTTCTGATTTAAATGAAACAGTTAAGCAGATCCGTTTTTACTTGTAGGAAAATGGAGAAAAAATCAACATAGTTAGATTTTGTGCAATTTTGATCTGGTATATATATACAAAACCATTTCTTTGTCAGTATTTCAGTATTTAAACAGAAAGCTGTTAAAATAACAGTCCACCTCAGAATATTGTCACAGAATTTAAAATGGTTACATGTATGTAAGGTATGAATATAAATGTATACCAGATATGTAAAGAGACACTTTCAACTGACGTTTTGAATTTAAAATACCCCACAGACATATACCAAATTGTACATTGGAGGTGTTTTTGTTGCCACCATGGCCTCAGCTCCTTAGTACATCATGACACGATAAATGATAACTATTATTCACAAACAACAAACAAAATGCAAAGTTTTTCCGCCCTTATACGATAACAACAGCTGGGTGTCAAGTCCATGTGACTGTTCCTGTGCGTGATTGCAACATGGTAAGACATTCATGCCAGCAGCTGGTCTGTGTGCACACTGTGTGTGTTGAGTGAATAATTTCACTCAGAAAGAGATGAAAAATAGATATATGTCCCTTTTTTTAAATACGGGGACCTCAGCTTTGAGTTTATGTCCTGGTTTCTTCTGCATAGTTATAGTAGGTTTGTTTTTGCTTTTAAGAAGTAAAATTGGAATCTGCCATTGCCTCCAGAATCTCTAAAACTATTACATACAGCAAAACCCTCTCTATGTGAAAAATGGATTCTAGAATCTTGGTTGTGTATTACCCATGTGTTGTGACAATGTTAGTTCTCTTGAAACAAAGTTCAGCTGAGAAGAAGCTGTCACATTCCCATGTGTATGTATATATTGGTATGTACAAAGCACATATCACATGCTCAACAATTGTTATTGCTGAGTTTGTTTTTGATGCATTGCATAATGATCTGCAAGTACATTTTTCACAGGGATTGTATACAGAAAATTTTATACAATTCTCAAGAAAGCATGTAATGTATCTGCACCTCACCTTGTTCATTCTGATTAATGTCATGCAAATGGTGTTTGTGGCCAACACCCTGGCACCAACACATTATAGGGATGCTGTCAGGCAGCTTCCTCCTCTTTCCCTCTTGTTTGTTTCTGAACACACACACACACACACACAACAATAAATAAAGTTTTTATAAACTGCAAACTTTTGTTGGGAAAAACTGTTTTAAGTATGCACACACCCACCCAAGCGTGTGTGCATACACAGGCACTCCCATGCATGAGTACAATGTACCTCATTTACAAACAAGTTAAACAGATGATGAACAGGTGCTTACAGCACAGGAAGACAGCAGTGCAAGAGGGGTAAACATTTCAGATCTGTTGCTTTGAAAAAAAGAAAAAAAATGTCTTCAGAAGAGATTTGAACAAGTCCAGAGAGAGTTTCTTTTGGAAAAACACACACATACACACACCTGATATAGGGACTGGCAGCAGCACAGATGCGTTTATGCATGCATGTACAAAGACCAACTGACACACACACATTAACATCCCTCCCCCCACCCACACACACACATACCTGACACAGATGCGTTTATGCATGCATGTACAAAGACGGACTGACAAACACACATTCATGCACACACACACACACACACACACACGCACACACAGAGTCTCATGCATGCATTGCTTCTAGACTACCAAGAGCACAAAGTTTAAACCAGATAACTTATAAGCCAACACTACATGCATGTTAGAGACTCGGTGTTCACAGGTGTACAAACCTAACATGAATGATGTACAGTTGATGCCAGTCTTGAATAATTTGCCTTTCTTGCCGGTTTTGGCCTATGTCTGGCGAGGCAAAGGTCCCTGCACATAATCTTTTTCATGATTTCCATCCACCCACCACCCCACCCACCTCCCCATTCTTCTCTTTCCTGTTTCCCACCCTCATGATATTCCTTCAGTGTGACACAATATATATTTTTTCGAGGATTTGTTGAACTTTTTCACAAGTTCTCTCCACGTTTCTTTTGGATTATATGGGTTACATGCTTTTAGTTTTTGGTTCACTTTCAGTGTTATTGATGCTCACACATGCTAACAGTACACACCAGTTTTGTGTGCCATTTTATTTCTGTTTATATTTTTATTCACACCCTAAATGACCAATCCCAGTGCAAATTTCAGTGTGTGTAACATCAAGTCGATGTTATTTGCAGGATTCTTTGTTTCTTTTTTTATTGGGTGGTTGATTTGAATACCAGCTTGCAAAGTATACATACAGCACATGTATTGCGTCTGTGATAATTATTCATATATCCTGTTTTCTGATATCTATTCCATTAATGCATGCAAATATTTACTTTGTTTGCTCTGAATCAAGAAGGTCCATTTTAACACAAGCACTAGTGTATTGTACACCCAGTCAATGAACTTGGGGGGCGAGAATTTACATCGTCATTCTTTGCAGCAAGAGGTATTCATTTTTAATCAGAGATTAATCAATTTTTTTAAACTACAACAACAAATGTACTGCCTTTCTGGATGTATGTGTACCATTATTTTGGTAATAAATACACAGATAATGTAGAAATTGGCATTGTGTATGCTTTGTTGTGTGTGCATTGTGATTGGCTGTTTGACCCCAATGTCTCTGTTCTTTATTCAGTGAGTGTGAGTGTGTGTGTGTTGAGTTTACTTAGCAATGTTTCATATGAAGTCAAACACAACCACTGGAAATGGAGCAGACAACTGGGAAGAGGGGGGGGGGGGGGGGTATCAATGGCGGTATCTCAGATTTTGATTGCATGGATCAGCACTGATCGCAAATCAACAGAACTTGATTCTGCATCAATGGTTGTATGTTATGTGTGCCCAAAAGATGCTTGGTCAATTATAATACATTAACAGATTGATCCACAGTAATGTGGATTATGTGCGTTTGTGGCCTCACGATTTTCGTTAGGATGAGTATTTACCACGATCAAAAATGTGATCAAACTGTGAATCTCACACACAAACAACCGGCCTGAGCTTTGTACTGTCAATGATGACACATATCAGAAACTGTGGTTATTTGAGAGCACACACAGACACCATGTCCACAGATACTACACGTGTACACACATCCACCACGCTCTGCACACACACTACCTGTGCGCACATGGTACCATGTGTGAACATGCACATGCACACACCATGTGCACACACACACATACCACACCACGTACACATGCATGCACTCCTGCACCCCCCTTCCCCACAATCCATCCACATATCCGCTTATGATACATGCTCCGAGGAAGTACCCCAGATAGGTGGAAATGGAGAAGCTATACAGTCTTTTTGGTCTACTGGGAATCCGCTAAGCTCAGGAGCTGTGTGAAAGTCGAGGTGGCCATCCTGAACTCCCTGTCCCTATTAGTCCTTATTGTCTCTGTGGACATAAAGCAACACTGAACTTGAACTTGGAAATCCACACCTGTCAAGTCATATATTTGGGGATTACAATTGGTACTGATGAGTACCTCCACGCAAAAACAGTTTAGTTCAATTCAAGATGGTATCTACACGCTCAGGAGAGGCCAAAGGCCTACTTATGCACTCCACCCTGTCTCTCAGAAGTTTCCCAGCACTTCCTTTGAAACAGTTCCAGCGTCGGTTTGAGTGACAACTGAAGGCCCTTTGTCATCCACCCTCTCAGTCAAGGGAGGTAAAGCATCGAACGCATCCTCTTTTTTGCGCCTACACTCTCATCCTAGGTGATCAGCTGACGGCACAGTGTTTAGTTTGGCATGCACCCCAAGTGTTGCTTTTCAGCACCTTCCTCCAAACTGCCAAAATTAGTTACGCCACTGAAGGGGCACTCTATCTCTGCACAGCTGTCCACTGATGCTGTTAGCACCCTCCGAAAGGTTTGGGTACTAATACAACTGTGGAAGCAACACAGCATCCAAGCACACACATAAACATTAGGTACATCTGCCAATGGTACAAAAAGAAAGAAAGCAGAAGAGAGGGAAAAAAAAGGAGCTCTGTCTCAAATCAAACAATTTTGGTTTCACACACACAGAACATACACCGCTGTCACTCACACACCACACACACACACACACACACACACACACACGCATAACATACACTGTTGTCACTCACACACACACACACACACACACACACACACACATACACTGCACACTGACACACAACACACATTCTCTCTCTCTCTCTCTCTCTCTCTCTCTCTCTCACACACACACACACACAGTCAATTGAAATACAATCAGGTGGTAAGTGTCTTGAAACTAACGCAAAAAAACGCCATAAAACAACGAAATCAGATAACAAACAAACAACAACAACAGCAGAAAGACTTGTGGTGTGGAGTTGCATTGTACCGGTGATAACAATTACCAGGGAACTTGTTTTAGGTGTAACCGGTGAGTGGATCCTGTTGACTTCTTCCACCACGATCACTGCTTGCGCTACTTCTTGTGATCGCTTCGTGGTTACGGTGAGTAAAACAATCCTTAAAAAAAAAATTCATTGCGTCAGAGTTCATTTCCAAAACAAACAAAGAAGTTTTGCGAATGATAAAATCGCCTTTCTTTACTTAAACGCAGCGTATCTGTTGCAGTTTGTACGCACTGAGCAACGTGGTCCGAGCTACACGTTCAGACCGCCACACTAAATAAAGTCGTCTGCAGCTTCGTACGAAAGAGATTTCACGCACCAATATCCAGGGCAATGCCGGAATTTTCATCAGAGTCACTTGTGTTTGCAACGTTAGTGGCAGGGACTGTGGCAAAATGGGTTTTTTGGAGCCGTCCTGCGAATGAACAGACGACAGACCATGGTCAAGGTCGGCACGGTGACAGAACTCAACTGCTACCCTGTAAAATCTTGTCGCGGGATTCCGGTGGAAGAAGGCATCTGCACACGACTAGGACTGAAGATCGGGAAAGCAACAGACAGGTTATCATAATTTTATATAATGCTTTTTTTGTCTTTCCGCATTTTCTTCCTTTCTGTTTGTTTTGTTTTATTCGACAACATTTAACAGTATAAGTTAAAAACTGACTTGAAGAAGAAAAAATAAGAAGCTAAAGTCATTTGAGGTCACAGTGGCCATGCATCCGAGGTGTTATCGAGTCTTGGCACATCACCAGAGGCGGTATATATCTATTTATACTGTCTCAGGCGTCAGTTGCAGGCGGCTCAGCTGGGGGAGATCGATACTGAAGAGAGATCAGCTACATAACTGGCCTGTCATTGGTTCGTCGCCGGGTCAGCCTGTCTTGGGGATGCACTGAGAGGAAAGATGATCAGTCAGCCCCACAGTAAACATGGTGCTTAACGTCCTCACAGAAACCATGAGGCTTATTAGGGACGGGGAGAATGGGGGGAAGAGGGTATGGAGATGGGGGAAGAGGGAGATTATGTACCTATCGCTACGCGGCTGTCACTGACCACCAGAATGACTTCTACATTAAGATGGGCAGCGATAAGAGCCATTTAATGTTTCATAATTGTGAGGACAAGTCACAAGGCGGTTCCACTAACCTCAGGCTCAGTTGAGAAAGGAGAGCCGAGGCAGATTCGAACCGAGGTCATCCTTCTGCTTACCAACCTAACGCCTTACCGCTAGGCCAAACCGGCTTACAGCCCCACAGTCAGGGCCATGGACCTATATAGGTCCATGGTCAGGGCCGTGAAAGGTCCATAGCAAGTTCAGGAGCTGTGTGAGAGTCGAGGTGTCCGTCCTGGGTTGTCCGTCCTAATGAGCCTTAATTATGGTTTCCGTGGACGTAAAGCAATATTGAACCATGCGTTCGGCATTGCCGGGTCTCAGCTTGTCCCTAACTTATCAGTGTCAACCGACATCCCGGCGAGGACATTAAGCAACACTGTACAAGTCACTTCTCAGGTAGTGGAGTACCGCATACCGTGTGTGGATCCGCCAAACCCATAAAAGGTTTAAAAGAACACTATTTGACAAAACACAAGCAAATTTTCAGGAGTACGTCCCCCTTTTCAAGCTACAAAAGAACACTTAAACAGCAGTTAAAAACACACACAACCAAAAGCAGGTAAATGTCCTACATCTCGTCATTTTCACTGTTTAACTGTTAAATGTTGTTCCGCTGTGGCTTGAACAAGTGGACTACCCCTTATCAGTTGCAGGCAAGGATGTGATTTTTATTCTCTCGGCTCTCCCGCGTCTCTCTGTGTCACTCTGTGCTGTCTCTTTCAGTATAAGACGGTCACTCTCTCTCTTCGGGCCATGTAGTCTCTCTCTCTGTCTCTCTCTCTCTCTGTAGGTCAGAGTCATTGTATCCTTAGTGAATTAGTAGTTTCCCTCGAGTCATGGGCGAGGGCTGGATGTAAAAAGACCGTGCCTCGAGTCTTCTCCACTACCCTCGTGAAATAAGGTTTATTCATTCATTCCCTCTCTCTCTCTCTCTCTCTCTCTCTCTCTCTCTCTCTCTCTCTCTCTCTCTCTCTCTCTCTCTCTCTCTCCGTGTGACTTTCTCTCTGTCTGTTTCTCTCAGTCACTGTCTCAGTGTCTGTTTCTCCAATTCTCTCTGCTTTGTGTCTCTCCGAGTCAAGACTGAACCATGGCCTAGTAGTCCGGACCATCCATGAAGACTCTATCAGTCACTCCCGGAGCCGAATCAGTCAGATTATTGCTCCCCTTTTTGATTATCAGTGTGACCTTTGAATGCGGTACCGCATCATAGTTCAGGAGCTGTGTGAGAGTCGAGGTGGCCGTCCTGGGCTGTCCGTCCTAACGAGCCTTCTGGTTTCCGTGGACGTAAAGCTATATTTAACCATGCTTCGGCATTGGTCTCAGCTTGTCCCTAATATGTCAGCTGACATCTGAGGACATTAAGCAACACTACCTACCTGCGGTACGGCTCTTCATTCAGTCTGATCGGTTTCTGATAACACGGGTTTTGGGGGCTTCAATCTGCAGACACTGGCTTGTGGTTCGGTCCAATGGCGACTTCGTGACGCAGCGTCAGTGCCACAAGATGGCGCTGGTGCAGACGGAGGTGCGCGATGATGAGCTGGTCATTGAGGCAGCGGGCATGCCCACGCTGACTCTGCCTCTCTGCCCCATGACCGACAGGAGCTTCGTCATGAAATGCAGGTCAGTGCGAGCAGATGGATCTGATACGCATGCTGCACGGAGACTGACACTGACGCAGGTTAGCCTCATGAACTGGCACAGACACAGACTCATCAGTGCATTTACGGCAGCCTGTTTGCATGCACACGTTCTCTCTCTCTCTCTCTCTCTCTCTCTCTCTCTCTCTCTCTCTCTCTCTCTCTCACACACCACACACACACACACACACACACACACACACACGCACAACGGTGTGCGCACACGCAGACACACACACACACACACACACGCCGCACACACATACACACAGACACAGACACACACACGCCGCACAAACATACACACAGACACAGACACACACACATACACACATTTTACCTCCGGGATGGTGTGCTGTCATGTTGACTGTGAGTGAGGCTCCCTGCCCAGCTGACTGTGAGTCTCTCTGACACTCTCTGCCCAGCTGACTGTGAGTCTCTCTGACACTCTCTGCCCTGCTGACTGTGAGTCTCTCTGACACTCTCTGCCCAGCTGACTGTGAGTCTCTCTGACACTCTCTGCCCAGCTGACTGTGAGTCTCTCTGACACTCTCTGCCCAGCTGACTGTGAGTCTCTCTGACACTCTCTGCCCAGCTGACTGTGAGTCTCTCTGACACTCTCTGCCCTGCTGACTGTGAGTCTCTGACACTCTCTGCCCTGCTGACTGTGAGTCTCTCTGACATTCTCTGCCCTGCTGACTGTTGAGTCTCTGTGATGCTTCCTGCCCTGCTGACTGTTGAGTCTCTGTGACGCTCCCTGCCCTGCTGACTGTGAGTCTCTCTGATACTCTCTGCCGTGCTGACTGTTGAGTCTCTGTGACGCTGCCTGCCCTGCTGACTGTTGAGTCTGTCTGACACTTCCTGCCCTGCTGACTGTGAGTCTTTGACGCTCTCTACCCTGCTGACTGTGAGTGAGGCTCCCTGCCCTGCTGACTGTGAATGACGCTCCCTGTCCTGCTGACTGTGAGTGACGCTCCCTGACTAGCTGACTTTTGAGTCTCTCTGACACTCTCTGCCCTGCTGACTTTTGAGTCTCGCTGACACTCTCTGCCCTGCTGACTGTGAGTGAGGCTCCCTGTCCTGCTGACCAAAAAAAGTCTCTCTGACACCCCCTGCCCTGCTGACTGTGAGTCTCTGTGACACTTCCTGCCCTGCTGACTGTTGAGTCTCTGTGAGGCTCCCTGCCCTGCTGACTGTGAGTGAAGCTCCCTGCCCTGCTGATTGTGAGTGAAGCTCCCTGCCCTGCTGTCTGTGAGTCTCTGTGACTGCCTGCCCAGGGTGTGGGATGACAGGACCGAGGGGATGGACTGTGGGGATGACGCCGCCTACTGGTTCTGCACCTTCCTCAAAATCCAGGGACTCCGCCTGCTCTTCTCCGCCCCCGACCTCGCCCGCAAAGACCTCACCCGTACCCGCAAACCGTGGGGCAACCCCAGTATCCCTGGAGACCAGGTAAGGCCTTGCTTCCTCTCCTGTCCCCCCCCCCCCCCTCCTCCCTCAACCCCAGTCTTCCTGGAGACCAGGTAAGGTCCCACTACCTCTCCCCCCCTGCCCCCCCCTCCTCCCTCAACTCCAGTCTTCCTGGAGACCAGGTAAGGTCCCACTACCTCTCACCCCCCTCATTCCTCAACCCCAGTGTTCCTGGAGACCTAAGGTCCCGCTACCTCTCCCCCCCCCCCCCCCTTCCTCAACCCCAGTCTTCCTGGAGACCAGGTAAGGCCTGCTACCCCCACCCCACCCCTCCTCCCTCACCCCAGTCTTCCTGGAGACCAGGTAAGGCCCCTGCTACCCCCACCCCACCCCCCTCCTCAACCCAGTCTTCCTGGAGACCAGTAAGGCCCCCTACCTACCCCCCCTCCTCCCTATCCAGTCTTCCTGGAGACCAGGTAAGGCCCAGCTACCCCCCCCCCACCCCCTCCTCCCTCAACCCCAGTCTTCCTGGAGACCAGGTAAGGCCCCGCTACCCCCACCCCACCCCCACCTCCCTCAGCCCCAGTCTTCCTGGAGACCAGGTAAGGCCCGCTACCCCCACCCCACCCCCTCTCCTCAACCCCAGTCTTCCTGGAGACCAGGTAAGCCCCTACCCCTACCCCACCCCCCTCCTCCCTCAACCCCAGTCTTCCTGGAGACCAGGTAAGGCTCCCGCTACCCCCCATACCCCATGCTCCCTCCCCACACCTGCCAAAAGTGCAGGTGGCAGGTTACATCTAACACGCACGCACCTTACGTATGTGGCTTTGCATGAAGTGACATGGTGCATGGTTGTATGGTGTACACAGAACGCGCCGTGACGGCAGCAGTTTCACGTGGCACCAGCCATGTCAGCGCTGTAAGTACACCACTTTGGTGGATATTCAAAAAACGCGCTATACCAAGCTAGTCACTCATGTAGAATCCCATGCGAGCGCAGTGAGTCTGCTCAAGAGAGCGGAGAATAGCGCTGTATAAAAGCGACCAATGACACCTCTGCTTCGATTTGCTGCAGCTCATGTTGGACTTGAAAAGGAACTGATCCAAAGATGCAAATGTTGTCCTGGAAACGTGGAGATGAATATGGATTTTTATTTTAATTTTACTTTGCATGCTTCATTTGGTTGTTGTATCAATATTTATACGAAGAAATTCTTGTTTTCGCTTCAGATTTGAGCTCCTCTTGACCAGTGAGGAGCAACAATGTGTTGGCTCAGTGGGCCTTGTTTATGACGTCACTGAAACTGATTGATGGGCGCAAAATGGCAGCGTTCACAGACGTGTTTCTCTGACTTTCAGTTGTCCATTTTTCTTTTTAACTAAACTGGATGAGAAATCCAGTGAGAAACTGCTGTGTGTATTTTTTTCTTTCTTCTCTCTCTGTGTATGTGTGTGTGTGTGTGTGTGTGTGTGTGTGTGTTCGCGCGTGGTGTGTGTACACATTAGTTGGCTGATCTGTTCACACGTCTGCATGTGTGTGTGTGTGTGCATGTGCACATGTGTGTGTGTGTGTGTGTGTGTACATATGCGTGTGTGTGTATGCATGTATTCAGGCAGCGTTCAGTGACTTCGGTGCCTACCTAGTGACGACAGAGGAGTCCCTTGCAGCCCTTAACGAGAAACTGACAGAGAAGGTCACCATGAAACGCTTCAGACCCAACATTGTCATCACAGGCAGTCCCGCATTTGATGAGGTATTGGAGAGTAAAAACACCCAAAACTAAAATTATAAGCTTTTGATTAGACGGCAAAAACAGTCTGCTATTTCGCGGCCTTTAAGCAGGAAACTGACACAACACCTGTAAGTTATGTTGCTTCAGTTTTAGTTTTTGGTTTCTTTTCCTGCCTCCCTCCCTTTTTGTGTGTATGTGTGTGTGTGTGTGTGTGTGTGTGTGTGTGTGTGCGCGTGTGTGTGTGTGTGTAAATTTTCGTTTGTGTGTAAAATTACTGTCTTTTTTTCTCTCCATTGCATGAAAAGACAAGATATACCGAAATTTTGTACATTGTTTTGTTCGGTTTGAATACTAAACTACACTGATCGGGTTTAGTCTCATGTGCTTCATCTTTTTCCTTCTGAGCCACCTTCGTTTGAGATTAGTATAGGATGTCGCCCTGATGTAACCGTAATGGTTGACTGGGCGTAAAACACCAAATTACTTAGTTATTATAGGATGACACTCTTTTTGTTTGTACTAATCAGTGGTTAGTTAATATGGAGAGGATGGGGGCGTGGGGCGTAGTGGGGAGGGGGGGGGGGGGGGGGGGGGGGGGGGGGGGGGGAACTGTGCAGGTTCAGCACAGGCTATCATGATCTTGTTCCAGTTGCAGGCTTCATATATTCTGTTTGAGTCATGTAAATTCCGACAGTACAGACCCCTGTGATCTGTGTGTAGGACAATTGGAGTGAGCTCCAGATCGGCGAGTCGGCTACCTTTAGGATGCTGGACCCGTGCACAAGGTTAGAATTTGTTTGGCCACTTCCCCCTCCCCCTTCCCCACTAATACAGCCCCCCCCCCACCCACCACGCACACACGCACACACACACACAGCCCCACCACAAAGATGTGTGTGTGTGTCTCTCTGTGTGTCAATCTCTGTCTGTCTCTCCTCTTTCTTTCTTTGCACACACACACACACACACACACACACACACACACACACACACACACACACACACACAAAGCCCACTGTAGAAATATGTGTGTCTGTCTCTCTCTGTCTCTCTCAGTCTCTGTCTGTCTGTTTCTCCTCTTTTTCTCTCTGCACACACAGACACATACACACGCACACACACACCATACAGACACCAGCACGCGTAAAGCTTCATTGAACTTGAAATACACATTCACAACGGCAAAATGGAATATCAGATTATCATCAAAACCACTCAAGCTCACTAACTGTGGACGTGTTGGACGTGCAGGTGTCTAATGACCACTGTCAATCCTGACACGGGAGAGAGAGACTCCAAGGAACCTCTGGAGACGCTCAAAACGTGGGTATAACAGACACAGTAGCTCTTTCTGTTGTGTGAGGCCTTTGATGCGCCAGTTGTTTACAGTTAGTTGGATGTCCCCTCAGTTAACTGTCCTCAACAGACAAGACGTATGGACCGACACGTTAATCTGTCTCTGTGTCAGTCTCTTTCTCCTCTTGCACTTTACACACAGATGCGCACGCACACACGCACGCATGCACGCACGCACACTCGCACGCACACACACACGCACACACACATGCATGTACGGACCCCCCCCCTCCACACATACATTCACACTCGAACGCCCACCCGTTGGTCGGGCAGTAAACTGCCCGCTCTATGGCCCACCTCCACCCCACATGCACGCACACACACACACACACACACACACACACACACACACAACACACACACACACACACACACACACACACACACACACACACACACACACACAGAGGTATATAGTGGCAAAGTGCTGTGTTTGTGTGTTGGCAGCATCCGCTGTTTCCCCAAGTACGGGAGCAGCCCCGTGTTCGGAGTGAACGCCACGATGGACAGCGAAGGGCTTGTGAGAGTTGGCGACCCAGTGTACGCCATCAGAAAGTGATGGTGGCCTGCCTAGCTGGCCAACAGCCAGTCCCGGCAGCCATCACCTGCAGCTCCACTGGCATTCATCACAGTAGATTCCTATCCCAGCACGAGTCAGGATATGTATGGCTAGGGAGTCAGGATATATCTATATCTATATATATATACCGCTCTCTCTCTCTCTCTATATATATCTATCTATATATCTATCTATATCTATCTATCTATCTCTATTTGGGCTAGCTAATAATGTGTATTAGCTGATATTATACTTCCTGATTATCTTTTTTCTGGGGTGGGGGTGGGGTGGGGGGGGGGGGGGTGAGGGCTAATGGAATGATGTTCTACACGTCACAACCTTCACCATGATAATGGTGAACGTCAATGAAAGAAGAAGAAAGAAGTTTGGTGGGGAGGTGGGGGTTGGGGGCACACTGAAGATCAGTAAGTCAGTTATGCCGGGTTTTTAGCAGATATTGTACTACTGGTCAGGGGTGGGGGTGGGATGGTGGGGGTTGTTTGCTAAGTCTCTTATGCCTAGCATTTTTCTTCTTCATGTGCCCAGGAGCTGTTTCTGGCTTGGGTTTGTTGTTTTCTCCTGTGATTTCTCAAGAGTATATGAAAAATGCTGTCCTGGCCTTTCGAGATACATTTGAGTGTTGCGTTACCTAGTTGTTGCCATATGTATATTTATGCAAGTTGTTTGCATTCGGCAATGTCTTCCTTAGAGTATTGCTTGTTAGAATTCCAGATCCAGATCGGCTTCTTACTTGTGTTCAACAGTCAGTGAATTACAGGTTTGTCCATATAAGTAATAACGATAAATACATTTCTAATTCACCATATCCTTCTATCTATGGTACGCGTGTGAGGCTCGAAGTGCTATGCATGGAACATTACAACAGTACACAACCTAATCTGATAATGCATTATGTACTCACTCAGCCCTTCTCTCTCCACCCACATGGACACGTGCATGCGTGCACACACACACATGCATGCACACACACACATATGCAGACACACACATGCATACACACACACACAGAAAGACAAGACAGACAGACAGACACACACACGCACATGCATGCACGCACACACGCACACACACACACAGAGTCCCCCTACCCCTTCCCCCCCTCCCCACTCTCTCCCAGTCTCCCCCTCCCCTCCCCAAACAATCACCAGTGAATATATCAGCAGCAACAAAATAAAAATAAAAGTATAAAAATGAAGGAAGGCTTTCCAGGCACTTTTGTTAGCTTTGATGCTGGCTGAGTGTTGCTCTGCCGTCCCCACATTTATCACTTAAACAGTTTAAACACAGGTGTTGCCGCTGTCGGCCAAAAGGTGTGGCATCAGTTTATTATGAATGACTAATTTGTTCCTTAAAGATGTGCAGCAAAAAAACAAATTGCACACATTTTTGTAGCATTTTTGTTTTCACAGCCAGTTTTATGTGTGTGTGTGTGTCAAGTTTTGTTTCTTGTGTTTGTATGTGATTTTACACAATATACAACCATGGGTTTCAGTTTATTATTGAGTGATTCACATCAGTATCATAACCAAAGAGGTGACTGAAGTGCTACATCTTTTCTCCAGCAATTCCCTTAGCAATTCATTAGTGAAATTATTTCTTTCTTGTGGGGGGGGGGGGGGGGGGGGACTATAATTGCTGACCACCTGACACAATAGCAGCAGGCCTGCTAATTATTTCGATTCGCATATGACAACTGCTACTGCATGGACAAAATGTAACTTTTTTGTTAGTTTTCATTTGCATTTTTATTGCATCACCCAGAGACACTAAATGAGCTGCATCACCTACAGATTACCTCGACATTTTTTTCTTTGATATGTCATGTAGGGTGCATACTTGTCAAGTTTCGTTTCTTGTGTTTGTATGTGATTTTACATAATATACAACCAAGGTTTTCAATTTATTATTGTGTGATTCATGTCAGTGTAATAACCAAAGATGTGACTGAAGTACTACAATGGATTAAGACAGTCATCTGCTTGCCATGTTCATGTGGACAACCCAAATAACTAGAATGAAAATGTTTTGTTTTGTGTGTGCGTGTGTGTGTGTGTGTGTGCATGTGCATGTTGTATAAATGGGCATATTTCCTGATTTAAAAAAAAAGTGCTCTCACAACTTGACTCAATTGTATTATAAATCCAATGTATTCTTTCTTTCTTCCGAGCACCAGACATAGCTCAGTGGATTAGCTCTCCATCCCATATTTGTTTTTTCACTGTTTAATTGTTAATTGTTGATTTGTAGCTTGATAAAGGGGATTACCCCAGAAATTCACATGTTGTGTTTTGTCCCAATAAATAGCATTATTTTGAACTTTTTATGTGTTTGGATCCAATGTGTTCATGTTTAGTGAGATTTGCCAACAAAACACAACGATTGGAAGTGTGATGTCACTGAACTGGTTACTGATTATATACTCAAAATGTTGACTTTTGATGAATAAAAATATATACTGTGAAGAGTAACTTGTTTGGAAGCTAGCTGTGTGAGTGAGTAAATGTGTGTGTGTGTGTGTGTGCTAGTGTGTGCATTACTTTCGTGTTGTACAAAGACAAACAGACCTGTTCATTCACATGCCTAGAACAGTGCAAATATGCCCATGTTCTTGTATGTATTATCACATGTCCTTGCTCTCTTGCTTCTCTCCTATTCGTGGCATTAAATTGATGTAAAAGAACAAAAGAGGGAGAGTGATAATTTAGCTTTATGTCCTCGAAAACCTGAGACAGGTCATTGGACAGACACATTCACACGCAAACAAAACACAGAAAACAACAAAACTCAACACCTCAAGTGTAGCTCAACATAAAAAATCTATTTACCACGATAAATCTGTCCCTTGATGCTTTCAGCATGAATGCGGGTCACATTCTCACATGCATGCAGAAAACAAAGGCCATGTCTGCAAGTAGAGAAGTTACTGAACTTTAAAACAAGTAACTGAAAGCAGAGGCATTTGGCTCGGCAAATGTTCCTGAAATATAACCAGGTTCATTCAACAACCTTTGATGATAACAATATATCACTTGCGGCTTAACGTGCACGTACACGCGCACACAGATGCACAAACACACACATACATGTGCATGAAAAACACACGCATGCATACCTTCATAACTCATTTTAAAAAATAAGCCGAGGTACCAAGCATACCCCCTCTGCACACCCACACCCCTACATTACATACACTCTGCACTTAGTATCAGTTGCATTAAAGTACATGTAGTTAAACCTACAAAGCAACAAGAGCAGGCTAGTGAATCTGCCCCAATTTGAAGCAGGTAAACTAGGTCATGGTCAACATGTGCATAAACTACAGCTACTGCACTGGAGCTAGCATGATCCAGAGCTAAAACAAACTGAATCACTAATGCCAAAGTATGCACGGTCACAGCTCCGAGAATTTTGAGTGTGTGTGTGTCTTTGTGTGCGTGTGTGAGTGTGTAGTATGTGTGTGCATGCCTCTGCATGTGTGTGTTTGTGTGTGTGTGTGTGTGTGTGTGTGTGTGTGTGTGTGTGTGTGTGTGTGTGCATGCCTCTGCATGTGTGTGTGTTGTGTGTGTGTGTGTGTGTGTGTGGTGTGTGTGTGTGTGTGTGTGTGTGTGTGTTGTGTGTGTGCATGAACATGTGTGTGTGTGTGTGTGTGTGTGTGTGTGTGTGTGTGTGTGTGTGTGTGTGTGTGTGTGTGTGTGTGTGTGTGTGTTTAGAGATTTTGTTTTATGATTTTTGTGTAAACTACAGACACCAAGGATTAAATTTGCATGAAAGTGGTCAATAAAACACACACACACACACACACACACTCACACACACACACACACACACACATACACGCACGCACACACTTAAAACCCACCTTGGGTCTGCACATACTGTTTAAATTTAGAAACCCATGCCAAACTAACAACAAGAAGAGCAATTACATGCAGGCAACTCACATTCAAAAGCAATACTGGAAGAAAGAAAAAAAGAAGTGTTCATTAGCTCCCTTAAATACACACCACTATGGAGCAATAACCAGTATGGTAATTAAACCATACACCATTTAAACTACACTGGACAAAAAAACTATAAAAAAATAAAGTTTGCAGTTTATACTTCTGACATACATGACATTGAAACAAGGTCAGCAAACCTGGTATGAATCTGTAGACCCCAAGCACGGTTATAACTATGCAAAGTTTGAAAGACATACTTAAGCAGTGTCATGGAAAAAGCCAACATCAAGGTTTTTGTCAAATCAGAAAATACGTCAAAACATATCCACTTTGAATGCATGCAAAAAACCAAAAAACAAACAAAAACAAAACAAAAATGGTGGTATACTGATGATCTAGATGATACAATTGACAATTATACAAAGTTTCAATTTAATTGGGTAAAAATGAAAATAAAACTTTCCATCAAAACTGACACCGCTCAGACCTTGGAATGTGGTCAACTTCACTTGAAGTGGTTTGAAGAAGTTAAGCTCAATGAGCTGTACTGTTAGCAATGTTTGGCGCTGATCACATTTATGGTGTATGAGAAAGGGAATGCAACATTAAGGTCGTCAACATGTCAGGTCACTCAACCAACTGATTAATCAGCAGACCCAAGACTGATCGTTACATGTTTTCATGTCAGTCAGTAATAATGGTAATTAATATTTATCTGTGCTTCTCCACAATGTTGCAAGGTGCTTACATTCAAAATACATTTACGTCATATCAAAATTACTTCTGTTTCTCTCTCTCTCTCTCTCTTTCAGCACACACACACACACACACACACACACACACACACACACACACACACACATACTCATGACACACACACTCACACACATATGACAATCTGGCTTATGCATTTAGCAGCACAGTTATGTAGAAGGGTGTTATTGCTTAACGAAGTGTGATTTGAAAAGAGATTTGAAAGTAGATAACAACAGGTATTCAGCTGCTCCCTTCACAGCCTTCTCATACACAACCGTGCAAATAATGGGTTTTCCACTGGTGCTTTAAAAAGTGAAACACACATAACTTAAATTGGCAGTAACTGCAAATCACCAGCTTTCTTTGTACTGGTTATGTACGCATGCATCGGTCATAATGTATCCATTCCACTCACTTTGCTCTCCTTTATTTTGTTCATTCCGGTGCCACGCGTCCACATTGTTTACAAGCAAAGGTCAGTCATGGCAAGATTCTTAAAGGCAGTGAAGGTATTCCTGTTGATCTAATAATTGCACTGACAATTCTGGTTCCTCTAAAAGAGCATGCAGAGAGAATCAGTAATGCTAGTCTTTTTCAAACAGAATGGATTGATGATTGCAGTCTTTCTGAAGAGTAGACTAAATGATTGTCGTCTTTCTGAAATAGAGTGGATTGATGATTCTGTTCCCTCTCGAATAGGCTGATGATGGTTCTAGATCCCCTGAGTGGTTCTTTTAAGGTCTGTTTCATCGTTTGGCAATGATACCAGTTCCTCTTCAACACAATGGACTCTGGTCCCTATGAAATACTGTGCATTGATTCTAGTTCCTCTGAAGTACGGTGTTCTCATAAAGTTCATCTGAAATACATTGCCAATGAGTCTATTACATTCTATCAATGATACTAGCTCCTGTAAAAATTCAATGCGCTGATGATTTCAATTCCTTTGCAATACAGTGCATTCAGTCACTGCATCTTTGGAGAGAAAAAAGCAACAACAAAACAACAACGAAAACACAAAAATAAATGCATCATATTGTAGGCGCATTATGGCTGTGACATAACATAGTATTTTCATAGCATTTCACAGTATCATACCAAGATTATTTTCAGGGGGCATAAAATGGGCCACATTGTGACCAAAGGATATCTTGAGAAATCTCTGGAAACCGTAGGAACAATATCATTTTCTGAGGGCATAAAATGGTCCACATTGTGACCAAAGGACATCTTGAGGAATCTCTAGAAACTGTAATAACAAGATCATTTTCTGGGGGCATAAAATGGGCCACATTGTGACCAAAGGTCAACTTCAGGTGTCTCTGGAAACCTTAGTAAAGGTCATTTTCTAGGGGCATAAAATGGACCACATTATCACCAAAGGGCATCTTTAGGAACTGCTGGAAACCCTAGGAAACTGTGTTTGGACCAAGTAACAAGATCATTTTCTTGGGCACAAAACTGGCCTTATTGTGATCAAGGGTCATCTTGGAGAACCTGTAGAAAATCTAGTAACAAATCATTTTCTGGGGGTATAGAATGGGCCACATTGTAACAAGATCATTTTCTGGGGGTGCAGAATGGGCCACATTGTAACAAATCATTTTCTGGGGGTATAGAATGGGCCACATTGTAACAAGATCATTTTCTGGGGGTTTAGAATGGGCCACATTGTAACAAGATCATTTTCTGGGGGTGTAGAATGGGCCACAGTGTAACAAGATCATTTTCTGGGGGTTTAGAATGGGCCACATTGTAAGAAGATCATTTTCTGGGGGTGTAGAATGGGCCACAGTGTAACAAGATCATTTTCTGGGGCTATAGAATGGGCCACATTGTGACCAAGGGCCGGCTTGAGGAATCTGTAGTAAACCTAGCAACAGGATCATTTTCTGGGGGCATAATAAAATGGGCCACATTGTGACCAAGGGCCATCTTGAAGAATCTGCAGAGACTCTGGAAACAAAATCATTATCTAGATTTATGAAATCAGCTTTATTCTGACCAAGGTCCATTTTCAGGAATCTGTGGAGAACCTAGTGAAGCTCCTGCTTCAGTAACAAAACCATTTTCTGAGGCCTTATCTATGGACTGGAACTGTGACAGAAGTCAGAGGCTATTCCAGTAGTCTTAGGATGAAATGTAAGGGATGCACAGACTTAGACAATGCCAATTCCGAGACCAATGCTGGGCATAAACATTTCAGATTTACACCCAAAGTTTAGCAGAGCAGTCGTAATCTCAGACTTTCATCAAAATTTTAAAAAATGGCTGCCACCGCTCTCATGTAACATTAGTATCGACGGAATACTTGCAGATGCCAGATATTTCAAGATTGCACGCACCCACTCAGTATTCAATGACCAGAAAGTCTTCAAGAAGTATAAACTTAGTTGATATTAAGCCACGTACAGGCTGACCAAGAAGGTGAGAGAGGCGCTAAAGTTTCCGGTGCAGAAGGGTGCATCACACCTGTTTTGCAGGTGCTACGGACTCTGAGATTCTATGTGATGGGTGCATTCCAAAACGCTATGAACTTGGCCACATGGTGACCAACACAAGGAAGGGAATCATCATATTATTTCCTGCAGTCAGTAGTGAACCCAAACAAGCTCAGAGCTTGTAACTCCATCTATGTGTCAGCTGGACACAAAAACCTGGGAGTTTCAAGCAAGAAAAAGAAAAAAAAGGAAAGAGAAAAAAAAACTGGTTTTTCTTTTTTTTATTAACAGGAAAACAACAGGTTAATAATAATGGCCGCAATTAGATCACAAAATGATAAAAATCTCACATCCTTAAAGTTCCCCCTTCACTCTCTGTGTAGTGAAGTTATCAACAACTTGCATATTAACAGCCTCTTGACATCAGCAACATCAGCTGGAGCTGAATCAGTTATGATGAACTGCCACATCAGTTGACTTAGCTTCTATTATCAGCTTTTCCCTGGCTCTCATCTCTCAGACCATGGCTGGTACCAGAAGAGCACTTGAATCTAGATGTAAGCAACCCCCCCCCCCCCCCCAACAAACAAAAACAGATGACCTGTGAAGGGTAGCTGCATGCACACAGGTACACTAAAGTACCAGCATGTGTGCCTCAGCAGCATCCCTCCAAGAAATAAACATGTATATCGTTATCAGACGTCAGACTCAAAAATATCAGTTTTGATGGAAATTCAAAAATCGATTACCCATACCCCAAAACTGCCCTTGAAAGCACTTACAGTTCCGTACATTTGTCTCTTCTCAAGAACGACCCTCCTCAATCGATGGAAAAACTGACGACTGAAATACATGCGAAACAATTATGGGAAATCAATATGCGACATATACGTCAGATAATCTATGTGCTGTGTAGGGATTTTAACATGCAAATTAGACCTAAGAGGTGATGTCTGTGGAAATGAGGGAGCCAGAAAGCTTGTGCACCTTTCTGTCCAGTTAGGGGTACCTTAAGGCTGTTGTGCACAATGTGGTTTAACCATGCTCAAGAGGCTCAACAACAGCTGCGCGGCCACTCTGCGCTGTGCATGCAGAGAAAGCCCAAAGTGGCCAATCACCACACTCTTTGAATGTCAAGTTCCGTATGACACAAATGGATCAACATTTATTCCCTTTGCATTAACTCTCACATTAGTTTATTTCCATTTGCACTCTTACAAGTTCATTCCCTCTGAAGAAAAGTCATCACCAGGTAAATGCTTTCTCCTAGCAAGGCAGGACAATCTTTCCTTGAAGATGCATCACCACAGGACCATCCCCTCCACCAAATGTACGGCAGTTCTCTGCCAGGGAAAACCAGCTTCCATCGGGGTGACTCACGGGCAGTGTCAGAGGTCTGTCATCATTTGAACACAGCGCGGAAAATCCTCGAGATTTTACTCCGATGCACACCCTACATATTCACATGCATATTTTTTTACAAACACAACAGTCTGGGCAAAAAATCTGTCAGTTCACACTGCTTTCACACCTAACACTTGGCCAGCTCAGAGTTTATGTTGACCTGGGCACGCCACGCTGACCTGGGCACACCCAGCTACCCTGCTGACCTGGGCATACCCTGATGACCTGCTGACCTGGGCACACCCTGCTGACCTGAGGCCTTCTGACTGTTTGGAGCTCCAAAGATACTTTGCTTCCGAGAGGGATGTTCAGTGAACACAAGTATTTAAAATGTAGATCCTGGCAAGAAAGAAAAACAAAACAAAGGTAAACGATAAAACACTGAAGGCAGGATGAGGTGAGAGCACAATAATAGCAACTGTAAATAGAACAGGTAAACAAGGTGTGTGCAAATAAAACATAACTGAACACTGACAGTCATTTTGCCTGCTATACTCGTTTACTTCAAATTCAGGCAGTACAAGCCACCTGTATCTATCTATCTATCTATATATATATGTATATGCTGGATCACATCCCAAGCACTGGATATTTAACTGCTGTTTCTTAATTTCAGTGAATTTTATACAAATGGTCCAGTAATATAAGGTACTGGGTTCACTATAATAGAAGATAACTGCTAGATCTAGGTATCTTCTTCAGGGTGGTATGATTCAAACACACACACACACACACACACTCACAAACATACACACGCGCATGCATGTACACACATGCTCAAAAATATATATTAAAAAATGTGCAAATGAATCGGCAATAACTCACTTACCAACTACACTGCTATTTTTTGCTCAGGCGAGATAATCTGTCCTTCTGCAAATATACACAATATTCCACACGTTATGATGCATCATCCTTGTTGGCCAGGAAACATTTTTATTTATCAAAGCAAAACTGTGGTGTCCGCTGTTTGAATGTTTTAGCTCAGCTGGTTCCAAAGGCAACATTGGGAAATGTCTGACAGACAGTGTAGATTCAAAGGCAACATTGGGAAACTTCTGCTGCATGTTTCAAAGGCAACATTAGGAAACCTCTGAGAGACAGGGTAGATTCAAAGGCAACAATGGGGAACTTCTGAGAGACAGGGTGGATTCACAGGCATCACTGGGAAATGTCTGAGAGAGGGTGGATTCACAGGCAACATTGGGAAACATCTGAGAGACAGGGTGGATTCACAGGCAGCACTGGGAATCTTTTCACTTCTGAGAGACTGGGTGGATTCACAGGCAACACTGGGAAATTTCTGAGACAGGGTGGATTCACAGGCAACAATGGGAATCTTTTCACTTCTGAGAGACAGGGTGGATTCACAGGCAGCACTGGGAAACTTCTGAGAGACAGGGTGGATTCACAGGCAGCATTGGAAAACTTCTGAGAGACAGGGTGGATTCACAGGCAGCACTGGGAAACTTCTGAGAGACAGGGTGGATTCACAGGCAACACTGGGAAACTTCTGAGAGACAGGGTGGATTCACAGGCAACACTGGGAAAACTTCTGAGAGACAGGGTGGATTCACAGGCAACACTGGGAAAACTTCTGAGAGACAGGGTGGATTCACAGGCAACACTGGAAAACGTCTGAGAGAAAGGGTGGATTCACAGGCAACACTGGGAAAACTTCTGAGAGACAGGGTGGATTCACAGGCAACACTGGGAAAACTTCTGAGAGACAGGGTGGATTCACAGGCAGCACTGGAAAACTTCTGAGAGACAGGGTGGAGTGCATACTTATGAGCTTTTCTGAGCACATTTATAGATACCATCTTGAACTGAACTGAACCTGCATGCTTCGATAGAGCCATTCACTCTCTAAGCCTACTCAGCTTTTTCATGCCAATTAAACCTGAACGTCCAAGAGAAAGAAGTGTGGAACCTACCAGCCCCCCTGCGGTCTTAGCCCGTGTGGGGATGGAGGAGGACTTCTTGTTCTCCTGCATCTTGCGTACCCTGCTCTCTGCTTCGTGAATCCTGAAATCAGACCCAAGCACAAAAAAGGCTAAAAATGAAAAAGAATGCTATTTTTTTATGATGAAACAAACACAACATGCAGATTTTTTGGAGTAAGCCCCTTTTTCAAGCTACAAAACAACACTTAAACAACAGTTAAATGGTGAAAAATGAGATGTCGGATACTTTTCAGCTTCTGGTTGAGCTGTTTTGTATTGTTGTTTGGTATATCCAGTGCTTGGTAGAACCTGAGCATGATGATAACACTATACTGTATGTCAACCTGAGCTGAATGACAACACTATGTCAACCTGAGCTGAATGACAACACTATGCCGACCTGAGCTGAATGACAACACTATGTCAACCTGAGCTGAATGACAACACTATGTCAACCTGAGCTGAATGACAACACTATGCTGACCTGAGCTGAATGACAACACTATGTCAACCTGAGCTGAATGACAACACTATGCTGACCTGAGCTGAATGACAACACTATGCTGACCTGAGCTGAATGAGAACACTATGCCAACCTGAGCTGAATGAGAACACTATGCCAACCTGAGCTGAATGAGAACACTATGCTGCATGCCAACCTGAGCTTGACAAAAACACTTTGCTGTATGCCAACCTGAGCTGAATGAGAACACTATTCTGTACAACAACCTGAGCTGAATGAAAACACTATGCTGTATGCCGACCTGAGCTGAATGAGAACACTATGCTGTATGCCGACCAGAGCTGAATGAGAACACTATGCTGTATGCCGACCTGAGCTTGATGATGCGCTGCTGCTCCCTCTTCCAGTGGTCCTTGAAGTCCTGGCAGAAGGTGTGCCACAGAGAGAAGAAGTATTCTGGCGTCACCTCATTCTCTCCCGATCTGGGCTTCACGTAGAAAAACTCCACAGTCTCACTAAACCTGAAAGACAGCAAAGCAAACCACTCCCATGACACTCCAGTTCATGACATGAGATTAACGCTTCACATAGAAAAACTCCACAGTCTAACTAAACCTGAAAGACAGCAAAGCAAACCACTCCATGACACTCCAGTTCTTGACATGAGATCAATGCTTCTACATACACAGGCACAGTCAACAGTCTCACTAAACCTGAAAGACAGCAAAGCAAACCACTCCCATGACTCTCCAACTCATGAGATCAATACTTCACATATCTCACTAAAACTATGAGACAGCAAAGCAAATCACCCCCATAGTGCTAACACACAAATGACATCAAAGCTTCACATAGTAAAAATCAACAGTCTCATTAAACTTGAAAGACACAGAAAATCAAACTGTTCCAATGACACTCCAACACATGATATGAAACCAAGTTTGGGGGATAAAAGTCAAGAAAAAAACAAGGTAAATGATAAAACATAAAAACAAAAATTGGCTGGGGGGGGGGAACAAAAGAGTGAAAATACAGAAAAGAAGAAAACTGAAAACATGCCATCCAGTATACATTTTATTTGGATTTTGTAACAAGGTTTCAAAATGCTCTCTATTTAAAATGTCTCTGAACACACAGATAAAAATTTTCTAGGAAACAGTGACCCACCCGAACTGTTTGAAACAATAAGCTCTAAATCCAGCAAGGGAAACAACTCACAATTTGGCACATTCCGTCATTGCCTCCTCTTGATCAGCTAAGTCTTGTTTTCCTGCAAAAAGTATATAACCAGTTAATGCAAAATGAAAATCTGCACTGATAATCGAATCGACTATCATCAAGTGTGGGGTGTGGATGTTCCTACAATGTTTCATGCCTTCTTTGCACAAGCATGCAAAAACCCAAAAAGTGCACACACCCATATATACACACCCACATACATACACCCACCCACACATGCAGAAACCAAAAGAAGTGCACCTACCCACATACATACAATCCCACACATACACCCACCCACACATACACACCCATGCCATACATACCAACACACACATACCCATATACACACACTTACCCACACAATCACACCAACATACACCCAAGCCACACATACCAACACCCACACACACATACCCAAGCCATACATACCAGCACACACATACTCACACACACATGCACACACACACACACACACACGCAGGCAGGCACGCACAACACAACACACACAGACACACACACACGCAGGCACCCATGCACAACACAACACACACAGACACCCACCCACCCACCCACACACACATGCAGGCATGCACGCACAACACAACACACACAAATAACAAGCTTGTTGCTCCCCTTTATCATAAAGCTTTCCTAAACCCTTAGCCTTGCTTGTGAATTGTTGTTTTCAATTGACGGCTATCACTTTAAAAAAAAAATCAATTAAAGGGGAACTAAACAGAAGATGCAAACTGGCCAGAAATGGACGCATGTGCAAATATTTTCATATGCATGCTTTGCTTGGTAGTTCTTTCAACTTTCACACAAAAGGAGTACTGGTTTGTTTCCAATTTCGGCTCCTCCAGGCGCAGCCATGGTGGTTCCCTCTTTACAAATGATGAGCAGAAAAAGGACGGCCCATGACTAGTTGATACTTTTGCCACACATGCTGGCCCTGTTTCTGACATCACTGACACAGGCAGCTGGGCACAAAAAGGCCGCACTCACAGTCATATTTTCATGACTTTCAAATGCTGATCTTTAAGTAGTTGTAGTAATGGATTTTAATGTCCTGTCAACGACACAGGGTCACCCCAGGACAGTCAAACTCTGGTCATAAGCAGATACACATTTCTAAACTCTTCTCACATATATATCAACCCTCTGTCAAGTCAATCTACAAAACCAATCATTTCACAAACATAAAACATCTATACACAAACATCAGACGCAAATATTTGAAGAGTTAGTCCCTTCAATATTACCCCTGTTAAAAGAGCACATAAGGCTAGGACATGCTGGTATCGTCGACCATTCCATCTAATTTATCGATACCAGGTTAAAGAAAAATATAAAAAGGAATGGACAGGCACAATGTAAAATGAAAATGTTTGCATTCAAAACAAAACTGTTGCGTTTTTTGCTGTTTTTGTATTCCACTCCTGTCAATAAGGCTTGTGATGCTTCTTTGATTCAGTTCCCCTTTAAGGCACATAGTGAACACTGCAAAACTGTTGGTAAAACTGAAAACAATAAATTAATTACTGAACAGGCAGCATCACCAACCTTTCTCAAAGAAGACTTTCATGATGGAGTCAAACGGCTCCTTGCTTTCCTCCGTGGCATCTGTCAGAACTGCTGCAGCCCTGCTTTTTGCCACTGCACACAGTCAACACACCGTACTGTCATCTGACTACAGTCTACGCACAATACTGTCATCTGACCACAGTCAACACACTATACTGTCATCTGACTACAGTCAACGCACAATACTGTCATCTGACCACAGTCAACACACCGTACTGTCATCTGACCACAGTCAACACACAGTACTGTCATCTGACCACACTGACTACACAATACTGTCATCTGACCACAGTGTCTACACACAATACTGTCATCTGACCACAGTCAACACACAATACTGTCATCTGACCACAGTCAACACACAGTACTGTCATCTGACCACAGTCAACACACGATACTGTCATCTGACCACAGTCAACACACAATACTGTCATCTGACCACAGTGAATACACAGTACTGTCATCTGACTACAGTGACTACACACAGTACTGTCATCTGACCACAGTGACTACACAATACTGTCATCTAACCACAGTGACTACACAACACTGTCATCTGACCACAGTCAATACAAAGTACTGTCATCTGACCACAGTCAACACACAATACTGTCATCTGACTACAGTCAACATACAGTACTGTCATCTGACTACAGTCAACACACAGTACTGTCATCTGACCACAGTCAACACACAGATACTGTCATCTGACCACAGTCAACACACAGTACTGTCATCTGACCACAGTCAACACACAGAACTGTCATCTGACCACAGTGATACACATACTGTCATCTGACTACAGTCAACAACAAACTGTCATCTGACCACAGTGACATACACAGTACTGTCATCTGACTACAGTACAACACACAGTACTGTCATCTGACCACAGTGACTACACACATACTGTCATCTGACCACAGACAACACACAGTACTGTCATCTGACTACAGTGACTACACACAGTAATGTCATCTGACCACAGTGACTACACAATATTGTCATCTGACCACAGTGACTACACAATACTGTCATCTGATAACAGTGACTACACAATACTGTCATCTGACCACAGTGACTACACAATACTGTCATCTGATAACAGTGACTACACAATACTGTCATCTGACCACAGTGACTACACAATACTGTCATCTGACCACAATGACTACACAATACTGTCATCTGACTCACAGTGACTACACACAGTACTGTCATCTGACCACAGTGACTACACAATACTGTCATCTGACCACAGTGACTACACAATACTGTCATCTGACCACAGTGACTACACAATACTGTCATCTGACCACAGTGACTACACAATACTGTCATCTGACCACAGTGACTACACAGTACTGTCATCTGACCACAGTGACTACACAATACTGTCATCTGACCACAATCAACACACAATACTGTCATCTGACCACAGTGACTACACAATACTGTCATCTGACCACAGTGACTACACACAATACTGTCATCTGACCACAGTGACTACACACAGTACTGTCATCTGACCACAGTGACTACACAATACTGTCATCTGACCACAATCAACACACAATACTGTCATCTGACCACAGTGACTACACAATACTGTCATCTGACCACAGTGACTACACAATACTGTCATCTGACCACAGTGACTACACAATACTGTCATCTGACCACAATGACTACACAATACTGTCATCTGACCACAGTGACTACACAATACTGTCATCTGACTACAGTCAACACACAATACTGTCATCTGACCACAGTGACTACACAATACTGTCATCTGACCACAGTGACTACACACAATACTGTCATCTGACCACAATCAACACACAATACTGTCATCTGACCACAGTGACTACACAATACTGTCATCTGACCACAGTGACTACACAATACTGTCATCTGACCACAATGACTACACAATACTGTCATCTGACCACAGTGACTACACAATACTGTCATCTGACCACAGTGACTACACAATACTGTCATCTGACCACAATGACTACACAATACTGTCATCTGACCACAGTGACTACACAATACTGTCATCTGACCACAATGACTACACAATACTGTCATCTGACCACAGTGACTACACAATACTGTCATCTGACCACAGTGACTACACACAATACTGTCATCTGACCACAATCAACACACAATACTGTCATCTGACCACAGTCAACACACAATATTGTCATCTGACCACACTGACTACACAAATTACTGTCATCTGACCACAATGACTACACATCTGACCTGTCATCTGACTACAGTGACTACACAATATTGTCATCTGACCACCATGATACCGAACTGAAAGCAGCATTCCACAGTATTTTGCAGTACAACTCATCCACAGCATTCCAAAGTACACCTCATCCACAGCATTTCACAGTACAACTAATCCACAGCATTTCACAGTCCAACTATGACTTATCAACAGCATGTCACACTGTCATTCATCCACAGCATTTCACAGAACAACTCATCCACAGCATTTCACAGTACAACTCATGCACAGCATTTCACAGTACAACTCATCCACAGCATTTCACAGTGAGATTCATCCGTAGCATTTCACAGTACAACTCATGCACAGGATTTCATACCACAACTCATCCACATTATTTCACAGTACAACTCATGCACAGAATTTCACAGTCCAACTATGATTTATCCACAGCAATCCATAGATGAGAATCTTCCACATCCTTGAACTCACAGTCAAAGTCTCTGCGTATGCGGGCCATCTCCTTGGCAATGTCGTCAAAGTTGACCAGACCGGCCTGTGTGATGTCGCTGGGGTCCGGCAACGGCAGCTTGACCTTGTCCGTCCCAGCGTCATCCATCTCGTAGCGTTGAACGTACAGCATCACCAGGTACTGTATCAAGCTTGTGCGGTTGTCCTGAAACAATACATGCACCAGCTCACTGTCAAAGTTGGTGGGGGTGGGGGGGAGGTGGGGGGGGGGGGGGGGTGGTGGTGAAGGGTGCCTTGCAGTGTAGGGCAGGAGCATAGTGTGAGTGCTGTATGTTAAGTTGTGCTGTAGCATGATGCGGTGTGATGTGGTGAAAGCACTCTACCTGCGCAACACACTCACTTTGGCTTTGTAGTCCTTGAGCTTGGGCAGGATGTCCAGCTCAAAGCCGTCGGCCTGACCCCGAGTCCTGCTGCCTCCGTTCATGTAGTTGCCCAGGGCCAGAATCAGCCCGAAGATGTTCTTGATGGCCGCCCCCGAAGTCAGCATCTGTTGGGCAATCAACAAACAGTGGCTTGTCCGTCAGTGCCAAAGCATACAATAAACATCTGTTTCAAAGAAACTCCAGGCCCACATTTTTAAAAATATTTTTTGGTACGAACATTCAGCCAAACAGAAATAACAGAACATCTTGATCAACACATATTGGTCGATATAATGTCATTTTGAATAGTATTAATATAACTGAATAAATGCCCCATGATTACGTGGATTGTGGACAAAGAATCTCATATATCTTTTTGCAGAATGCTGTGAAATAAAAGTGGTAACACAAGGAACGTGCTGGCCCCCTTGAATTGTCTCTCTCACCTCCCAGGTCACTTTGAGGTCGTCAAGTTTGTTCTCAAGCCCTATGTCTCTGTTTGAAGTTGTCAAGTTTGTTCTCAAGCCCTGTCTATACCTGTCTCTGTTTGAGGTTGTTAAGTTTGTTCTCAAGCCCTGCCTATTCATGTCTCTGTTTGAGGTTGTTGAGTTTGTTCTCAAGCCCAGTCTATACATGGAGGTTGAGTTTGTTCTCAAGCCCTGTCTATTTGTGGAGGTTGTTGAGTTTGTTCTCAAGCCCAGTCTATACATGGAGGTTGTTGAGTTTGTTCTCAAGCCCTGTCTATACATGAAGGTTGCTGAGTTTGTTCTCAAGCCCAGTCTATACATGGAGGTTGTTGAGTTTGTTCTCAAGCCCTGTCTATACATGAAGGTTGCTGAATTTGTTCTCAAACCCAGTCTATACATAGAGGTTGTTGAGTTTGTTCTCAAACCCTATCTGCACATGGAGGTTGTTGAGTTTGTTCTCAAACCCAGCCTATACAGACATATTTCTCACCTCACAAGTCATTTTGAGGTTGTTGAGTTTGTTCTCAAACCCAGTCTATACATGGAGGTTGTCGAGTATGTTCTCAAACCCAGTCTATACATGGAGGTTGTCAAGTTTGTTCTCAAGCCCAGTCTATACATGGAGGTTGTTGAGTTTGTTCTCAAGCCCTGTCTATACAGACATATCTCTCACCTCACAAGTCATTTTGAGGTTGTTGAGTTTGTTCTCAAACCCAGTCTATACATGGAGGTTGTCGAGTTTGTTCTCAAACCCAGTCTATACATGGAGGTTGTCGAGTTTGTTCTCAAGCCCAGTCTATACATGGAGGTTGTTGAGTTTGTTCTCAAGCCCTGTCTATACAAACATATTTCTCACCTCACAAGTCATTTTGAGGTTGTTGAGTTTGTTGTCAATCACAGACAGGCTTTCCTGGAAGGTGGCCTGGAAGATGAAGCAGAAGATGCGGTCGGAGCAGTTGGGGATCTGGTGCAGGTCCAGGAGAAACCTGGCGACACAGGAAGCAACAGAAACGTCAACGTCAGTCATCACTGTTTGTGTTTGTTTTGTGTGAGGATGTGTGTGCATTAGCGCATGTACATTTGTGCACACACAAGTGCAATCCTGCTTGTGTGTGTGTGTGTGTGTGGTGTGTGTGTGTGTGTGTGTGTGTGTGTGTGTGTGTGTGTGTGTGTGTGTGTGTGTGTGCATGTGTGTGTGAATGAATGAAAATATATATATATGGCGCATAAAAACTTCCACACAAAACCTTGCAGGTTCATAACA
>JABMCL010003486.1:900000-940000 GCA_018857735.1 Alviniconcha marisindica
ACACTGTTAATTCTAAGCAACAGTCTTTTGTTTTCTTCACTGCTGCTCTCAGTTTTACATAGAAACTCCCAGATAATATACTCACTGTGAGCCATATATCAATACATAAGCTCTATCATCAGCAGAAATCGGTTTTAAAATGTTAAGCCCTGAAAGCCATGCTTTCCTTGATCTGCTCACACCTTTCATAGTCCAGCTCTGCCTCAAGGGAAACTGAAGTCCTGAGTGGACATTGGATGCCCAGGGAACTGCACCCAGGGGCAGCACCCATGTGGGGGACCAAGGATACGGAGCTCACAAAAATACTGATGGGTGTCTGAACTGGCACCCTTGTGACTCAGCAATACTCTGTTTCTGAACTGACACCCCTGCTACTGAATCATACTCTGATTCTCAACTGGCACCCTTGTGACTCAGCAATACTCTGTTTCTGAACTGACAACCCTGCTACTGAATCATACTCTGATTCTGAACTGGCACCCTTGTGACTCAGCAATACTCTGTTTCTGAACTGACACCCCTGCTACTGAATCATACTCTGATTCTGAACTGGCACCCTTGTGACTCAGCAATACTCTGTTTCTGAACTGACACCCCTGCTACTGAATCATACTCTGATTCTGAACTGGCACCCTTGTGACTAAGCAATACTCTGTTTCTGAACTGACACCCCTGCTACTGAATCATACTCTGATTCTGAACTGGCACCCTTGTGACTCAGCAATACTCTGTTTCTGAACTGACACCCCTGCTACTGAGTCATACTCTGATTCTGAACTGGCACCCTTGTGACTCAGCAATACTCTGTTTCTGAACTGACAACCCTGCTACTGAATCATACTCTGATTCTGAACTGGCACCCTTGTGACTCAGCAATACTCTGTTTCTGAACTGACAACCCTGCTACTGAATCATACTCTGATTCTGAACTGGCACCCTCGTGACTCAGCAATACTCTGTTTCTGAACTGACACCCCTGCTACTGAATCATACTCTGATTCTGAACTGGCACCCTCGTGACTAAGCAGTACTCTGTTTCTGAACTGACACCCCTGCTACTGAGTCATACTCTGATTCTGAACTGGCACCCTTGTGACTCAGCAATACTCTGTTTCTGAACTGACACCCCTGCTACTGAATCATACTCTGATTCTGAACTGGCACCCTTGTGACTCAGCAATACTCTGTTTCTGAACTGACACCCCTGCTACTGAATCATAGTCTGATTCTGAACTGGCACCCTTGTGACTAAGCAATACTCTGTTTCTGAACTGACACCCCTGCTACTGAATCATAGTCTGATTCTGAACTGGCACCCTTGTGACTAAGCAATACTCTGTTTCTGAACTGACACCCCTGCTACTGAATCATACTCTGATTCTGAACTGGCACCCTTGTGACTAAGCAATACTCTGTTTCTGAACTGACACCCCTGCTACTGAATCATACTCTGATTCTGAACTGGCACCCTTGTGATTCAGCAATACTCTGTTTCTGAACTGACATCCTTGCTACTGAGTCATACACTGATTCTGAAATGGCACCCTTGCTACTGAATCAATTGTCACCCTTGCTACTGAGTCATACATTCACTCTGTATTGAAACCCTTGCTACTGAGTCATACATTGACTATGTATTGGCACCCTTACTACTGAATCATACACTGACTCCATATTGGCACCCTTGCTGTTACTGAGGCATATTCTGGGTCTGAATTGGCACCCTTGCTACTGAGTCATACATTGACTATGTATTGGCACCCTTACTACTGAGTCATACACTGATTCCATATTGGCACCCTTGCTACTGAGTCATACATTGACTATGTATCAGCACCCTTACTACTGAGTCACACACTGACTATATACTGGCACCCTTGCTGTTACTGAGGCATACTCTGGGTCTAAACCGGCACCCTTGCTACTGAGTCACACTGAACTGGCACCCCTGCTTCTCATACTCACTCTTTTAAGCTGTTGCCTTTGGCCACTTTGAGCGTGTGGACCTGAATCCTCTTCCAGAACAGCGGCTTCATGGGAGATTTGGTGCTCACAATAGGTTTGGATGGGGCTGAAACATACATATATTTAGCAGGCGTGAGCAATCCGCAGAGTCTCGCCCACTGACGAGACATTACAAATTCAAGAAGACTGAAAGGAAGGAGCTGAGCACACATATATAAGGCAATGGGTGACTGGATGAAACAAGCAGCGGTGGATTAACTACTCGCAGAAATTCTGAGCGGATCACTTGCACTAGTTTCAGCTCAGCATTCTTACGCGTCCTCTGTGTTTGCATGGTCAAGATGGGCACAGAAGGGAGCTCATCGTCCACAATAAAAACAGCTCCCTTCTCTGAGCAGTTACATCAGACTGAAAGTCCTTTCTCCTGAGAGATACGCCTGCAGGATTTATAACTATTAGTAATACAGTAATAGCAGTCACCCATCATGGTCTCACTAACTTGATGCAATCAAATGTGCTGATGAAGGGTGTGACATATCTAATGACTTGTATAAACTGACAATGTGCATTGCTTATGCCAATGCAAAGCCTCCACACATTAATGCTCAACAGAAAAACTGCGACAAAACTGTAAAGTGAAAGAACGCAAAATTTAAAACAACAGTAATATGGTTATATTCTGAACACATTTTCCAACAACCACAAAAAGTGAACTGGGAAATGGAAGGGAGAACTGAAACAGAAAGAACATTTGGAACTGCACTCCAAGCAGAGAGAGGCCTATCACACTATCGGTATCAGCTCTCTGCCACAATCTTGGCATCCCTCTCTGTCTCTGCCACTGTCCTGACATCTTTCTCCCACCATCCCCACCATCCCTCTGTCACTCTCCTGACATCTCTCTCTTGGTCTCAGCCACTCTCCTGACATCTCTCTCTTGGTCTCTGCCACCATCCTTACATCCCTCTGCTAAAAGCTCAACATCTCTCAGTCTCTGCCATCATTCTTACATTCCTCTGCTAAAATCTTGACATCTCTCAGTCTCTGCCACCATCCTTACGTCCCTCTGCTAAATTCTTGACATCTCTCAGTCTCTGTCACCATCCTTACGTCCCTCTGCTAAAATGTTGACATCTCTCAGTCTCTGCCATCATTCTTACATTCCTCTGCTAAAAACTTGACATCTCTAAGTCTCTGCCACCATCCTTACACTCCTCTGCTAAAATCCTGACATCTCTCTTAGTCTCTCACCATCCTGACATCCCTCTGCAACCAGCTTGACATCTCCCCCCAACCCAGTCTCTGCCACCATCTTGACATCTCTCTGTCTCTGTCAACATCCTGTCATCCCTCCGTTAAAATCTCAACATCTTTCTATCTCTCACCATCCTGACATCCCTCTGCCACCAAACATTTTTCTCAGTCTCTGCCAACACCCTCAGACCCCTTTTCTAAAATCTTGACACCTCTCTCGGTCTCTGCCACCATCCTGACATCCCTCAGCCACCATCTTGACATCTTTCTCAGTCTCTGCCCACACCCTTACATCCCTCTGCCACAATCTTAACATTTCTCCTAGTCTCTGCCAACATCCCAACACCCCCCTGCCACCATCCTGACATCCCTCTGCCACAATCTTGACATCTTTCCCAGTCTCTGCCAACATCCTGACATCCCCCTGTCACCATCCTGACATCCCTCAGCCACAATCTTGACATCTTTCCCAGTCTCTGCCAATATCCCGACATCCCCCTGTCACCATCCTGACATCCCTCAGCCACAATCTTGACATCTTTCCCAGTCTCTGCCAACATCCCGACATCCATGCCCCTACTGTCTGTCTCTAGCAGTGACTGTTTCCCAAAGTCTTTCTGCCACTGTCCTGTCACATTTCTGCCACAATCCTAATTGTCTTCCAACTGCCACCCTGCCACCCCTCTGCCACCATGGACCATTCCAGAGAATAGTCATGAGGTGAGGTCACCAAGTAACTGAGATGGAAAGTGAGGCTTAGGAGTGTAGGCTGCAGCGAAGATGACAAAACCTCTATGAGCTCTTGCCATTCTTGCACACCCCAGCCTCACTTTCACTCTCATGCCCCGCCCTGGCCCAGCAGGTTAAGGCTATTGAGCCATTCTCTGTTTGGAGCTTGCCGTCCTCAGCGGTCAGTGGACACGCTGGACGCTTTCTCCCTGACCATGCAATGCAAACATTACACAAAGTACCCCACAGTGCCGCAGCCATGTCCAACAACTCCTTCTTCTTTTTATCTCCTGTAAAATAAAGTCACACGCGCCTGTTCATTAAAAGTAACAAACAAAAACGAAACAAACCACCACCAACAACAGTAACAACAACAACAACAAAATAGTTCAAGTTAACTCCTTTTCGATTCCAAGGTCAGCATGTCGGTGCAATCCTCATTCATGTGGAACAAGTATTACAAATGAGTATGATATATGTACACGGAACTTCTGTTCGAGTCCTTAAGTGCCACGCACCTTACATAATGTCAACTGATCTAATTTTCATGTTGAAATTTCCACACGACACATAGATGGTCTGACATATATGCCCTATATAATTATTCCATGTTTATAGATATATATATATAGAGAGAGAGATTTTTTCAATGTACAGATTATGTGTGACATACATGCTTATTCTGTAGCTGTGTCAGCATGGCAGGGGATGCTACTCATTTGGGCGTATGTATCACGCACATACTGGTTTGAACCGGATCAAAAAAGGATTTAGCCTAATGGGCACAGCACATGTTTTTAAACAGAATTCCTCGTGCACATTACCTTTACTGCGGACAGCCATGTCAGGAGCTGGTGGTGGAGCAGGGGCCCCGGGTGGGGGAGGGGCAGGGGGGGGTGCCCCCCATGGAGGAGGCGGGGGAGGGGGTGGCAGGACTCTGGAGAGACTGGGGGGAGGAGGTGGCGGGGGCGGGGGAATAGACGGTGTCAGCGACGTCTGCGAATCCGATTCCGACGCCGAGAGGTGCGGGCTGCCGTTCACGCACGTTTTCCTGTCTGCCCCTGACAAATCCAGCGTCACAGAGTCCGGGGACGCCACCTGCTCACTGGATGGTCCCCGGGGCGAGGTCCCCGTCTCTTCCCTATCCTCCACTCTTTGGGGAGTGCCTGTCACCGCGATCACGGTCCCATCCCCGGACAGGAAGTTGCTTCCATCCAGCCCCGCTTCCTCCTGCGCCGCCTGCGCGTGCGAGAGCGCGGTCTGGGCCAGCCGCTCGATGCCCGCCAGCTGCCGGTACTTCTCCACTTCCTGCTCCAGGCGAGCCACCTCCGCCCGCAGGTCCTCCAGACGTATCCTGTACTCCCCATGGAGGCGCTCAATCTCCTCCGCATGGTCCTTCTGCAAAACATCAATGCAGCGATGGTCACGCGGTAACTATGGTCAAGGATGCTGGCAGATGAATATGAACCATCCTCCGCATGGTCCTTCCGCAAAACATCAACGCAGCGATTGTCATGTGGTAACTATGATCAAGCATGCTATGCTGGCAGATGAATATGAACCATCCTCCACATGGTCTTTCTGTGATTGTCACGTGGTAACTATAGTCAGATGAATTTGAACGTTTTGAACTAGGGTGAAATGAACAATCATTCTCAGAATGGCCTTTCTGCACAACATGCATGCAGAGACCGTTACGCGGTAACTATGGTCAAATGAATTTGAACATTTTGAACTAGAGCAAAATGATTAGTCCTCAGCGTGGTCTTTCTGCAAAACACGAATGCAGTGATTATCATGCAGCAACTGTGGTCAAGCATGCCGGCAGATGAACATGAACATTTTGAACTAGAGCAAAAAGAACAGATCATTCTGGTCCAGTGAAACAACTTGAAAATGTACTACAATTAATCACACCAGCACATGATAACAGTTAAATACTTCATAGTGCACATATTGCAGTCTTCAGTGATGTAAAAACACAGTACTGTAACACACACATCTGCACTGAGTCAAAATGAACTAAACACTCCAATCCATCCTAATGACACAACAATGTGGCTGGCTATTTTAGTGTGTGTGTGTGTGTGTGTGTGTGTGCGTGCGTGCATGTGTGTGCGTGTGTGTGTGGTGCATGTGTGTGTGTGTGCGTGCATGTGTGTGTGTGTGTGTGTATGTGTGCATGTGTGTGTGGTGGTGTGTGTGTGTGTGCATGCATGCGTACGTGCGAGTGTTGTGTGTGTGTGTGTGTGTGTGTGTGGCATGTGGTTGTGCGGTGTGTGTGTGTGTGTGTGTGTGTGTGTGTGTGTGTGTGTGTGCGTGCATGCGTACGTGCGTGTAGTGTGTGTGTGTGTGTGTACGTGCGAGTGTGTGTGTGTGTGTGTGAATATCAGCAGAACTGGTATGAATGTCAAGAAGTGCAATACTGTGAACTTGACCAAACAGGGTAGTAACTTACTGAGAAACACAACTTTCTGAATCAATTACTGGGTGCTCCTCTGACCTTGTCAGGTCACCCAGAACGTATCAGCAGGCCACTCGGTCACTTACCACAACTACACTCGGAGCATGAAGCAATCTTTGACGTTTAAAACATTCACAGTGTCTTAGACTGTTCAACAAAATTCTAATGCAAGATTGGCTGGAGGTTTGATCCTTAATTACAGTCTACACACTCTCACATTTGTGTGTGTGTGTGTGTGTGTGTGTGTGTGCAAGCTGTCCAAAGGGAGAACATAACAGCAAGCAAACACCGGAGGCAGGCACAAACAAAGCAAACCTTGCATAGCAACTTGTACTGAATTGAGATTTTGACACAGCCTTGTAACAGCTGGCCTGAATTGCTGTATGATGTAGAAATCAATAGAACCTGACAAGGAGCACTGTACAAAAACAGCTCTGGTGGCATGAAACTGGCTGACTGATGTTTATGAGGAGTATTAATTACTTACTCTACACAGCAGGTACACAGGTCACCAATGTCACCAATGTCGTGTGCAAACGTGTATGAGGCGATGGACTCACTAAATCCACACTGCATTGTACATGAACTGGTCACCAATATTACACAGAAACGTGTATGAGGTGATGGACTTACTAAATCCACACTGCATTATACATGAACAGGTCACCAATATTACACAGAAACGTGTATGAGGTGATGGACTTACTAAACCCACACTGCATTATACATGAACAGGTCACCAATATTACACACAAATGTGTATGAGGTGATGGACTCACTAAACCCACACTGCATTATACATGAACAGGTCACCAATATTACATACAAATGTGTATGAGGAGATGGACTTACTAAACCCATACTGCATTATACATGAACAGGTTACCAATATTATGTACAAACGTATGAGGAGATGGACCTACTAAACCCATACTGCATTATACATGAACTTCACACAGGTCACCAATATTATGTACAAATGTGTATGAGGCAATGGACTCAATAAACCCATGCTGCATGAACATGAACTTCCAAACCAAAACTGCACGAAAACTAAAACCCATGAACTGGTCCAAAACTGCATGAAAACCACAACCCATGTACAGGTATTAACCATAAGAATAATGTACATTTATCATGCGCCCATCAATACCCTGAGCGCTCACATGACGCATATTAACCTAAATATGGTATTCTATACACACGTAGAGCACAGTCCCACCAAAACAACCCACACAAAGCACCATATGGAAAGACAAACAAGCCCCCCCCCCCACCCCCCCAAACACACACACACACATACACAAACCACAATGAATTCAAATGTGTATGACACTGATCTATATCATGCATCAAACATAATGATGACCACACATAAAGCAGTCTGTAGTTAGCTGGTGGGTACACTACTGCAGCATATTACATGGAGGTGGAGGTGGAGTTCAAACTTAGAACCTGCTATGAGCTACCTTGAATGAAGACACCACCCATGTTTCAAGAGTTAAAATACAACCACTTTTTCAAAAAGCCTTTCGCCATAAATCCACACAAGGAAAACCTCCAGTAACAGACCTGTCTTGCTAGCAAGACAGTTTTTCTTTTGGGGGTGGTGGTGGTGGGTGGGGGGCGGGGTGGGGGTGGGTGTTTTGTGGGGCTCATAACAGGTTTTACCAATGAGGATAAAAATCCTGGGGGGGAGGAATAAGCATGTGACATGGTAGCGCTGCTCCTGCAGCCACATACTTTCCACAGGACAAGCGGAGGGCAGAATACACATGAAATACACAGGGCATAGACAGTTGTACACAAAACTTGAGGCACAATGTCCCCCTTTACCCCCCCCCTCCCCCCACCCCCCCATCATTTCCCTCCTCATCCTCTTTACATCCAGTAACAGAACTGTGAAAAAAATAGTAAGCTGTTGTTAACTAATAATTAGTAGAACAGCTGCGCCACGTTTCTGTTTAGTGACCTATTATCTGATACATGGGAGGGGAGTGGAGACTAGTTTGTGGCTTTGTGGCTTTTAACATCCTGTCAACAGCTCCGAACAAACAAATTCAGGGCTACCAAGGCAACAAGAGTTTGTAAAACAAGGACAGGGTTACCAAAGTAAGAAGCCTTTATAAAACCAAGGACAGGACTACCAAAAGTACCAGCAGTTGGTAAAACAAGGACAGGAATACCAATCTGCCAATAGTTGGTAAAACGACAACACGAATACCCTCCCTCCGACCCCTCCAAAAAAGAGAAGAAGAACAACAAAAGGAGAAAAAAAGAAAGAAAGAAAAGAAGAAGAAACAAAACAAAAAAACAAAACAAAAATGTAAAATTTGGTAAAACAAGGACATACCAAGGCAATAAGAAATGATAAAACAAGGACAGGGCTACCATGGTTCCAAGAGTTTGTAAACAAAGGACACGACTATCAAGGTAACAAGACTACAAAGGTAACAAGATCTGGTACAAGGACAGGAATACCAAGCTACCAATAGTTGGCAAAACAACAACAGGAATACCAAGGTTGCAAGAGTTAGTAAATCAAGGACAGGACTACCAAGGTAACAAGATTTGGTAAAACAAGGACAGGACTACCACAGTACAAAGAGTTGGTAAAACAAGGACAGGACTGTGAAGGTAAAAGGGGCAAAACAAGGACAGTTCTTGGACTATAACATCCCATTAGCCACACATGATCACGTCAGGAAAAAGCAGGACAGGGCTGCCACAGTAATAAGAGTTGGTGAAACAAGGACAGGACTGCTACCGTACCAACAGATGGTTAACACAAAAAAAGATCAGAAGCAGCAAGGACAGGGGATGAAAGGAAATACATTCAGAGTAACAGATAGATTGTACTCCAGTGTGACAATTCGTTCACTGTCAGTTTCAACTGAACACTGAATGATATCCCAGCACCATCTACACCAATTCTCACCGAATGGTTTCTCTGAAATCAAGAAGCATCACACATTTTTGTTTCAGTTTCATGTTTCTCTTTGGCATACCATTTCTCACTACAATTATACAGAAGCATCGCAATAAAAAAAACAGCAGTTTGAAAGAGTGCACTTAAACAGTACAAAATTGGATGAACTACTTTTAAAGCAGCTCTTTTGCTATTTAAACATAAGCCGTATGAGTTAATGTTCCTAGCAAGTGAACACCAATGCTATACAACAGTACAATACAGACAGTAAGTTCTTGTGCATCTGTGCTAGAAAGACTCGCCCCCCCCCCCCCCACACCCACCCACCCACCCAAAAAACACACTCCAGAAAGAGATGACCTCCGACCCTGCAGTCTGCCAGAGAAGTGACCTCTGACCCTGAGATAACACACTCCAAAAGACCTATTTTTCCTAAGCCTCAAAGTGAGTGAGTGAGTGAGTGAGTGAGTGAGAGAGAGAGAGAGAGAGAGAGAGAGAGAGAGAGAGAGAGAGAGAGAGAGAGAGAGAGAGAGAGGTGTGTGTGTGTGTGTGTGTGTGTGTGTGTGTGTGTGTGTGTGTGTGTGTGTGTGTGTGTGTGTGTGTGTATGTGTGTGTGCATGCGCATGCATACATGCATGTGTGTGTGTGTTTTCATTTACATGACTGGATCAAACTGATACATATCCACATTAATTGAATTCTAAGCCAGGTCAAACATGGGTCAGGATACATAATTTAGTGAAAGCATAATATACTTGGCAAAAAATAATTTAGTGAAAGCATAATATACCTGGCAAAAAATAATTTTGTGAAAGCATAATATACCTGGCAAAAAACCAAATAAACCAAATATATATCCCAAAAGATATGCAAAAGTCTGAACCTGTTTATCATCCAAAATCTTTTCGTAAGCCAGGCATTTGGGAAGGAGAAGTCCCATAATAATTGTTGGTATTTCTTCTCCTTTAATTGATGGCAGCCAGTATCTCACCCAAAACCACGCAGAAAAAGTCAACTACAGTGACCCATCACTCTGATCTGTCCCACTAACAATGTTTCGTTTCTTCTTCTTCCTGATATTAAACAATTCACATTCCTCCAATATGTTTCTGCAAAATGCCTCGCAGAAACAGCGTCTGTATCACTTATCGGTTGGACTGCACAAAGTGTCTACGAAATCTTTCAGAACCACTATTTAATCCTTCAAAAGTAGCCGCGGGCAGAGTGTTTAAACAATTTCAGAACATAATCCCTTTAAAAGTCCACATCCGTCATCCCTAGGTTATCTCGAGTGGTTCTTGGCACCAAGCCTTAATCCTTCCTGAGACACTGCTGTCGATCGTGACCTGACAAAAAGGCCACCGGCATATCACGCTCACAGGAACAAAAGACTGAGTCTTGCACTGGGAACCCTTCTTCCAGGGCTGCTTCCAGTGCACACACAACAAGCGCACACATCCCTCACATACGTGATACGATACAGAGTGTTTGCCTGAGCAAACTGAGCACGGCCCATGACTTGTGTCTGTCAGGTGTGGAGTCCCGACAGAGACACCTGTGCAGAGTGGCCTGCTGCTGTGCCGGACTGGCAACAAGCAGATTCCATTCTGCACTGTAGCAGGGGCACCACAGCCAGCTGGCAATCACAGACTTCAACCTACTTTCCAACAACAGGAGAATGCATTTATTGATGGAAGCACTGGGTATAACCAAAGACTTCATCGTTCTGCTGAAACTGACAGCAGGAAGACGAATTCAGTGACGGGGGTACTGGGCAAATATTCGTCCTGCTCAAGCTGACGACAGGAAGACGAATTCAGTGATGGAGACGTTGGGCAAATATTCGTTCTGCACAAGCTGACGACAGGAAGATGAATGAATTCAACGATGGAGACATTGGGCAAATATTCGTTCCGCTCACGCTGACAGAACGAAGCTGAATCCAGTGATGGAGGAACTGGGCAAAGAAAGATTTCGTTCTGCTCAAGCTGACGACAGGAAGATGAATGACTTCAACGATGGAGACACTGGGCAAATATTCATTCTGCTCAAGCTGACGACAGGAAGACGAATTCAGTAATGGAGACACTGGACAAATATTCGTTCTGCTCAAGCCGACAGAACGAAGCTGAATTCAGTGACTGAGGAACTGGGCCAAGAAAGATTTCGTTCTGCTCAAGCTGACAACAGGAAGATGCATTCAGTGACGGAGACATTGGGCAGATATTCGTTCTGCTCAAGCTGACAACAGGAAGATGCATTCAGTGAGGAGACATTGGGCAAATATTCGTTCTGCTCAAGCTGACAACAGGAAGATGCATTCAGTGATTGAGACATTGGGCAAATATTCGTTCTGCTCAAGCTGACAACTGGAAGATGAATTCAGTGATGGAGACATTGGGCAAATATTCGTTCTGTTCAAGCTGACAACAGGAAGATTAATTCAGTGATGGAGACATTGGGCAAATATTCGTTCTGCTCAAGCTGACAACAGGAAGATGCATTCAGTGATGGAGACACTGGGCAAATATTCATTCTGCTCAAGCTGACAACAGGAAGAATTTAGTGGTGGGGGCATTTTTGCGTAAATCTTCGTTCTGCTCAAGCTGACAGAACGAAGCTGAATTCATTGACTGAGGAACTGGGCAAGGAAAGATTTCGTTCTGCTCAAGCTGACAACAGGTAAATGAAGGAAATCAGTGATGGGTGCATTGGGCAACTATTCATTCTGCTCAAGCCGACAGAAGGAAGCTGAATTCACTGATGGAGGAGCTGGGCAAAGAAAGACTTCGTTCTGCTGAAGATGACAACAGGAAGAAGAATTTAATGATGGAGACTTTGGGCAAATATTCATTCTGCTGAAGCTGACAACAGGAAGATGAGTTCAGTGATGGGGGCATTTTTGCGTAAATATTCGTTCTGCTTAAGCTGACAGATCGAAGCTGAATTCATTGATGGAGGATCTGGGCAAAGAAAGACTTCGTTCTGCTGACGCTGACAGAAGGAAGACGAATTCACTGATGGAGAAACTTGGCAAGGAAAGATTTCTTTCTGCCCAAGCTGACATAAGGAAGATGAACTCAGCGATGGAGAATTTGGGCAAATATTCATCCTCTCAAGCTGACAGAAGGAAGATGAATTCACTGATGGAGGAACTGGACAAAGAAAGACTTCGTTCTGCTCGAAGCTGACAACAGAAAGATGAATTCACTGACGAAGGAGGAACTGGACAAAGAAAGACTTCGTTCTGCTCAAGCTGACAACAGAAAGATAAATTCACTGACGGAGGAGGAACTGGACAAAGAAAGACTTCGTTCTGCTCAAGCTGACAACAGGAAGATGAATTCACTGACGGAGGAGGAACTGGACAAAGAAAGACTTCGTTCTGCTCAAGCTGACAACAGGAAGATGAATTCACTGACGGAGGAGGAACTGGACAAAGAAAGACTTCGTTCTGCTCAAGCTGACAACAGAAAGATGAATCCACTGACGGAGGAGGAACTGGACAAAGAAAGGCTTCGTTCTGCTCAAGCTGTAAAGTGCACAGGAAGAACGAGGACCGAGAAATCATGCCCGCAGGGAGACTGAAACCGCCTCTAACTCTGAAACAGTTCGCTTTCAGTCCAGCCCCACTTGCATGGGGGCCCAGCGGACGGGAGTTGCTGTGAGTGGAAGTGCAAACCGACTGAGTGAGAGGGCAACACCTGTTGCTACCTGTCCATGATATCCATCCATCGCGCACAGATGGAGTCACCAAGCAGCCTGACGCCTGCTGCTGCTGCTGCTGCTGTTGTTGCTGACGCATCCACTTTAGTTTTTAATATCACCACTTGCTTTTATCTTTTTACTACCAGTTCTGCGTTTCTGGTGCGATAATTTTTGTATCCTCAAAATAAGGTACAAAGACACCAAAGGGGGCCAAAAAAGACACACCGAAAGAAGGCAAGATACAAAAGAAAGAAACGGAAAAAGTAACTGTATTAATCAAGAAGCTAATAAAATTAAAAGGAAAGAAAAGATGGAAGAGGGAACGAAAGGAAAGAATGGAAGACAGAGAGAGAGAGAGAGAAAACAACAACAACAAAGAACGAAACAAAGAAAACAAAAACAGCAACAACAACAACAAAAACAAAGCGAAAGAAAAGGCAACAAACGGACGAGCAATGAAAAAGCCAACACCAGAAATGACAGTAAACATTACCTGTAGTTTGTCCACCTGTTGGTTATAGTCTTTCCGCATCAACACCATGGCAGCCTGGTGCTCTGTAACGTACGTTAACAAACCTACATCAAAACATTAACAAACACACATCAACACATTAACAAACACACATCAACACCACGGCAGCTTGGTGCTCTGTAACGCACATTAACAAACCTACATCAAAACATTAACAAACAACATCAACACATTACCAAAACATCAACACCACGGCAGCTTGGTGCTCTGTAACGCACATTAACAAACCTACATCAAAACATTAAAAAAACACAACATCAACAATCAAAAATTAACAAACACACATCAACACATTAACAAACACACATCAACACCACGGCAGCTTGGTGCTCTGTAACGCACATTAACAAACCACGTCAAACATTAACAAACACACATCAACACATTAACAAACACACATCAACACATCACACGGTCAACACATTAACAAACACACATCAACACATTAACAAACACACATCAACACCACGGCAGCTTGGTGCTCTGTAACGCACATTAACAAACCTACATCAAAACATTAACAAACACACATCAACACATTAACAAACACACATCAACACCACGGCAGCTTGGTGCTTGTGCACATTAACAACAATCAACACATTAACAAACACACGTCAACACATTAACAAACACACATCAACACATTAACAAACACACATCAACACCACGGCAGCTTGGTGCTCTGTAACGCACATTAACAAACCTACATCAAAACATTAACAAACACACATCAACACATTAACAAACACACATCAACACATTAACAAACACACGTCAACACATTAACAAACACACATCAACACATTAACAAACACACATCAACACCACGGCAGCTTGGTGCTCTGTAACGCACATTAACAAACATACATCAAAACATTAACAAACACACATCAACACATTAACAAACACACATCAACACCACGGCAGCTTGGTGCTGTTGTGCACATTAACACTTAACCCCCCCCACCCCCACACATATCAACACATTAACAAACACACATCAACACCATGGCAGCCTGGTGCTCGGAAACACACAATAACGCACACATCAACACCACGGAAGCTCGCACCCCCCCCCCCCCCCCCCCCCATCCCCCCCCCCCCCCCCCCCCCTCCACCAAATGTGAACAGCTCGCTGGGATCCTGACTTTAACCAATAATAACGCTTTTATTTGTTCGAGGTGTGCTGGCGAAATGCTTCCCATTCCTACCTCCTTCTTGTAACAAGCTACGACGGGCTGGCAAGAATGAACCGCTGAATTAATCGAGCCTTTCTAGACCTCTCCACGCTGGCTTACCAATTTCCAGAACAGCTCCCAGGGCTGTCCACGGTTCTCCTGAATCTCGCATCATTACTTCACACGATCACAACACACACAAAACACCAACGCATCCACACTGACCGGTGGACACTTCCTGGGCAGACGGTGGAAACCGATTCGCAGGTTTTAAGCACAGCATAATTTATATAAAGTCAAACGCTGCCACCGTTTTGAATTTCTCAAGCGTTCTGCGGCGTATGACGTGCACTCCGTGCACAGGCTGTTTGTGGTTTAATAAAACACTGCCGGAAATCTAGGCTGTCTTTTGACTTAGACGATCCGTGTATCTCAAACTCGGTTGTTGTTGTTATTGTTTTTGTTGTTTTCTTAAGGACAAAATACTCCTAGACGTTGGCCCGAGTCCCGCCACTCAACTTAACACTTCCAGCACCTCATCTGAAGTATTTTTCTGCTCCAAAAACTGTGGGTTCCGTGCGGGGTTCCGTGTGACAATGTTACACGTGTATACAAGCGAGGCCCGCCTGTCTGCAACAAAGAACACCAGGAAAAGCTGCTGGCAATATAACGGAGGCGGAACCAGGAGCTCGGGTCTGGAACAAACGGTGGAACGGACGTTACCACGAATTCCGCTGGTCCTGGTCTGGAAGTCCCGGCTGTTTGTCAACAACGCCGGGCAAATCGACGCCAGACACTACACCTTCCGAAGTCAGTTGGTGAATTTTCTTCACTGAGGTCCGTGGCTTTTGGGGTTTAGACACACAAGTTGTCTCCTAGTTCTACTTGCACTACACCTTCCACAGTCAGTTAGCGAATTTTCTTCACTGGGGCCGGTGGCTTTGGGGTTAGACACACATGTCGTCTCCCACTTCTGCTGGCGATCCTTGCAAAGTCAGTAGGTAACCATTGCTTTTTGGGTTTAGACACACAGATTGTCTCCTAGTTCTACTTGCACTACACCTTCCACAGTCAGTTAGTGAGGTCCGTGGCTTTTGGGGTTTAGACACACAAGTTGTCTCCTAGTTCTACTTGCACTACACCTTCCACAGTCAGTTAGTGAATTTTCTTTACTGAAGTCCGTGGCTTTTTCGATTTAGACACACAAGTTGTCTCCCAGCTCTACTTGCACTACACCTTCCAGTCAGTTGGTAAGTTTTCTTCACTGGGGCCCGTGGCTTTGGGGTTTAGACACACAAGTTGTCTCCTAGTTCTGCTTGCACTACACCTTCCACAGTCAGTTAGTGAATTTTCTTTACTGAGGTCCGTGGCTTTTTCGGTTTAGACACACAAGTTGTCTCCTAGCTCTACTTGCACTACACCTTCCAGTCAGTTGGTAAGTTTTCTTCACTGGGGCCCGTGGCTTTGGGGTTTAGACACACAAGTTGTCTCCTAGTTCTACTTGCACTACACCTTCCACAGTCAGTTAGCAAATTTTCTTTACTGAGGTCCGTGGCTTTTTGGGTTTAGACACACAAATTGTCTCCTAGTTCTACTTGCACTACACCTTCCACAGTCAGTTAGTGAATTTTCTTTACTGAGGTCCGTGTCTCTGGAGGTTAGACACACATGTTGTCTTCTAGTTCTGCTCGCGATCCTTCAAAAGTCAGTGGGCAACCACTGCTTTTGGGGTTTAGACACACAAGTTGTCTCCTAGTTCTGCTTGACTTTACGGAGATCCGTGGTTTTAGGGGTTAGACACACACGTCGTCTTCTAGTTCTGCTCGTGATCCTTCAAAAGTCAGTGGGTGACCATTGCTTTCGGGGTTTAGACACACAAGTTGTCTCCTAGTTCTGCTTGACTTTACGGAGATCCGTGGTTTTAGGGGTTAGACACACATGTCGTCTTCTAGTTCTGCTGGTGATCCTTCCAAAGTCAGTGGGTGTCCATGTCTTTTGGATTCAGACACACAGATTGTCTCCTAGTTCTGCTTGACTTTACGGAGATCCGTGGTTTTAGGGGTTAGACACAAACGTCGTCTTCTAGTTCTGCTGGTGATCCTTCCAAAGTCAGCGGGTGTCCATGTCTTTTGGGTTCAGACACACAAGTTGTCTCCTAGTTCTACTGAGTACCATTGCTTTTGGGTTTAGACACACAAGTCGTCTTTGTTGTACAAGAGACCCCAAAATGGTTCTTGAATACTAATCTGATTATCGAATGTCCCACAAAAGCCTATAATTAGTATTCTATCGCTACACTTCCGCATTGAACTTTGCACTGCCTTATCACTACGGTCCATGCGAATTTTCTCTGACATTTTCACATGTCAGAGCAATCTGCAGTACTGCATATACTAACCATTACACCAACAGATGATATCGTTGTGAGACTGTACGTACACTAAATATATCAAGCTGTACATCCAACGAAACAACACCAAGTCACAATGCGGACACTTTTTCACGTTGTATACATCAAAAATAGAACGATCTACTGCCAAACGGACTGCCCGGTGTGAACTTAAAATGTTCATGTCTAAGTCACAAGACCGAACGGTTCACTGCCAAACAGACTGTCCAGTGTGAACGTTGAATGTTCATGACTAAGTCACAAGACAGAACGGTTTACTGCCAAACAGACTGTCCAGTGTGAACGTTGAATGTTCATGTCTACGTCACAAGACCGAACGGTTTACTGTCAAACATATTTTCCGGTGTGAACGTTGAATGTTCATGACTAAGTCACAAGACAGAACGGTTTACTGCCAAACAGACTGTCCAGTGTGAACGTTGAATGTTGATGTCTACGTCACAAGACCGAACGGTTTACTGCCAAAAAACAGACTGTCCGATGTGAACGTTGAATGTTCGTGTCTAAGTCACAAGACGGAGCGGTTTACTGCCAAAACAGACTGTCCGATGTGAACGTTGAATGTTCATGTCTAAATCACAAGACGGAGCGGTTTACCGTCAAACTGTCCTCCTGCAAAAGCTGAATGTGTCGTGCCGAAAGGCACAGGACGAAACGCTTTTTAACTGCCAAACAATCTGTCCACTGGCACGTTTCGAGTGTGTCGCGTACGTCTCCGTGTTTTTAGACCCGACCTGGGCGAATATATATATATATATATATATATATATATATATATATATATATATATATATATATATATATATATATCCACTCCCAAGCTGTGAGAAACTGTGAAGTTCCCCGCGCTGACATTTCCTACCGGCACTGCATCCCATGATTGTGAGCAATTTGTCCTTAATTGCTGAGCAGGGCATGCACGGACGCTACTGTTTCGCGCGGACCGAACCCCCCCCCCCCCCCCCCCTCCCGCACCCCCCCGTCTCTTCCCCCCGCCCCCCCACCCCCCCAAGGCCGTTTCCACACAGGACACGGCCCTCTGTACTGCAGAGCTTAAGAGTCAAGCTGCATAGGTTCTGGCACACAGTCTACAAACGACAGAAGGCGATCCCACGTCGCTGTTAGAATTGCTTCACGATGAGTTGCCTCCGGAGAGGTCCTGGCGCGGATCGAACTCGAACTCGAAATCTCGAACTCGAAAACCTTAATACTCAAGGATAGTGGCGTTAGGTCCATTTGGACCCATCTAACAGCCAGTCCTTGCTATGCTACAAACACAAGTAAGCACTCCAACCGCTGCCATGGGTTGGCTGCGCCACCGGTCCCTGAAAGCTGTCAGTTCAGCCGATAATGTTTTGTTTGTTTGTTTTCGTTGGTACTCAAATCGCAGTAAACTTGTAAAACAAAACTCAGATTGTATCAGGCGTTTCTTTTATGACCATTGCTTACGTCATCACAAATAAAACCAAAATCCTAAAAACAACAACAACAAAAAACAACACAAGTAAGCACGACTGTACAACAAACAGATATTATAAGTACGAATAAGCAGTTGAGTTCCTACGACAAAGACAAGGTGGAACAAAAACTCTTTTGTAGTTGTCACGTCTGTACAACGACTATACAAACGTGCTGAGTTCCTACAAACGTGCACAAACATCGGAAATAAATTTCCTTCATGGACATACATGTGTACAACAATCACATTTTTACGCAAACATGTCTGAGGTCGCACTAGGTGGTAGGGAGGTGGTGTGCGGTGGTGGTGGTGGTGCAGGGTGGGGGGGGGGGAAGGTAATGGGATGGGGGGGTGGGGGTGGGATGGGGCTATACCTAACGTTAAAAAAACTTAAAAAACTTAACCCCTTCACTGCGATGACGTTACATCAAAAACAATCAATAAAATTGCGCAATTTGAAACCCTCAAGCATTTTGTCTTCTTTTTCGCACTGGCACGTGAAAGGATTTTCATCCAGACTCATAGCATCGAAAGTAGCTGTGACATAGGATCGGAAAATACACTGTTTGCAGGCGCGTCCGTGCATCTTTCAGCCCGGACATTTTACAGGCTGGGGCAGTGAATGGGTTAAGGGCGTACTTCTCTCTGAACATCGGAACCGTTTCAAAGAACTGAACTGAACAGAACTGAACTGAACTGGGGCTGTGACTGATGGGCTTCAGCCATCCTGAAGTGGACATGGACGGCCATGTAGGCAACTGAAAAGGTCCACGTGACAGCTACAGAGAGTTTTTGTTCCACCTCGTCTTTCTTGTCGTGGACGTTGTTAAGTTTGCAGCCATAGATAGCGTTTGTCCGTTGCCTGGGCGAAACCATCTGTACCGAAAGTGTGTCCGTTGCGCTCCCGTGTCAGATTACAAAGGCGTTCTTATTTTCTTTAAATCTGAGTTCTCTCTCTCTCTCTCTCTGTCTCTCTGTGTGTGGCAAGGACAGGTTGCCTGACAGGCATTCGTACCTTTTATCCTTCGTACAAAAGTCAGTCTCTGTCTCTGTCTGTCTGTCTGTCTCTCTCTATATATCGCCCTGACATAACCCTACTGGTTGATTGGGCGTAAAAGACCATGTTCCTTTCACTCTCTCTCTCTCGTGTGTTTCGATCTTTACCCTCAGTGTCTTGCACACCAGGTGAGAGTTATACCGAATGATTCGGGCGTCCTCCAGAGACGTGGCGCCTCAGCCTTTCAACATTCAAAGCACAACGGCCTCCTCCCTTTGTTTGCCCACGCAATCAACCCGGGGAAGAGCAAGAGGGGAATGGAAAAGGGGCTAAAGAAGTGAACTGACCGAATGACTGACCTGCCTCAGTATACTTGAGCCCCGGCCGCGCTTCAGTTTCCGCCTCGTCGTGTCGGGGGGGCCACATGGGCTGCAGGCGGCCCGGCAGCTCCGAGTTGCCCACCGCCGGCTCCTGCTTGGTCCAGAAGTACTGACCATTGGGCTGAAATCACCACCATCATCATCGTCATCATCATCACCATCATCATCTTCTTCTTCTTCATCATCATCAACACCACGACACAATTTTGTGTCGCCCATCATCATTTTCATCACCATCACGGTCATGACACAACTTTGCGTCGCCCACCGCCAGGTCCTGCTTGGTCCAGAAGTACTGACCATTGGGCTGAAATCACCATCATCATCATCTTCTTCTTCTTCATCAACACGATACAACTTTGTGTCGCCCATCATCATTTTCACCACCATCACGGTCATGACATAACTTTGTGTCGCCCACCGCCAGGTCCTGCTTGGTCAAGAAGTATCGACCATTGGGCTGAAACCACCACCACCACCACCACCACCACCACCACCACCATCATCATCATCATCATCATCATCATCATCATCATCATCATCCCCATCACGACACAACTTTGTGTCGCCCACCGCTGGCTCCTGCTTGGTCCAGAAGTATTGACCATGGGGCTGAAATCATCATCATCATCATCATCATCGTCATCACAGAGCTCTGTTGTGTCCACCGCCAGCTCCTGTTCAGAAGGGCGGTGGTGGTGGTGGCGATGGTGGTGGTGGGTTGGGGGGTGGGGGTGGGGCGGGTGTTCACCATTCTGGGAGTCTAGCCAGTGGTTAAAAAAGTAGGGAAAGTGCTTTTGTGTACACTTGTGTTGAACTGGTCAGTTACTTCTTCAATTTTAACGTCCCGTCAACCGCATAGGGTCACCTCAGGACCACCAATCACGCATTCAAAAATATTTTACACCAGGTCAGGTCAGGACACAGTCATGCGTCTAATTCACCGTTACAACATTAAAAATCCAACCACCAATCTCTATATTTGAGTCTAATTCACCATTACAACATCAAAAACCAACCACCCATCTCTATATTAGAGTCTAATTAATTCATCGTTATAACATTAAAAACGAACCACCCATCTCTGTATTTGAGTCTAATTAATTCACCGTTACAACATTAAAAACCAACCCTCCATCTCTATATTAATGCACAACAGCACATGTTTTAGTACCTATTTATATTCCGTAGGCACTCACCACGGGAACCTGTCCCTAAAACGTCCGCCCGCGATCTGAGGACATTAAGCCCCATTCAAGTCACCGCGGGACCTTGTCCCTAAAATGTCAGCCCACCACCTGAAGACATTAAGCCCCATTCAAGTCACCGCGGGAACTTGCTTAAATCACTCGTGACTGGGAGCAGGGTGGCCTATTTTATTCCGCGGGCCACACGGGAAACTGCGTTAGCCACCACGAACGCCGCCAAAAAAACAGAGAGAGGATTTGGACTAAGTGACGGTGAATGGACCGCGGGAAGGTCGAAATTAGGACACGGAAGAAGTTCCTGGCAGTGGGCCAAGCATGCGTGGCTACAGTCTGACCTACTCCAGGCTTTAAAGGAGAGCATGTGTCAGATCTGGGTTCTCAACAGAATAAGGCACCTTGATTTCTGCGTCCGGTGTACCCCACTGCGGGGTGTTGGGCCGGGTGGGTTGAAAAATATAGCAACAAAATATATGTCCAGCAATACCATCAACAGCTGCTTGAGATGACACTAATACAGCAATAGGGCGTTATGACAAGGGGAGGGGGGGGGGGGGGGGGGGGGAGCATACTGGGACAATGAACAAATGTCTTCTCTCTCTCTCTTACACCCCGATTTGACAAGAAGACCACACACACCTTGGAGTCCCGTTATTAATGCTCTGGCAGTCTGTGTACATTAAACCAGAAACAGTACACCTCGCTCCTCTGTCCCTCACACCCATCCACACACACACACACACACACACACACACACACACACACACAAGTCAAAGGCATGACTCACTGACGTGTGTGGATGGATTCTTTAATTTATGTTTATGGTCCGTAGCCGCTGCCCCTTCCCCTACCCACCAGTGAAGTCTGAAGGCTTGGTCTTCAGCAAATCTTTCTAGAGTTACCGGCTGGCACATTCTTGGTGGCAGTAATTTTTTTAGAGAACCTATTTCGCAAGGAAGACTAGCAGCGTGGGACGGGAAGCAGTCCACTGTTTCTGCGGGCAAGCGGGATAGGAATCGTAGGGCTATTCTGGATGCAGGACATGTGCCGAAATGCACTGACCAGCCGACCAAACAGCAAAGCGTCCAAACAAAATCCTTGTTACTCAGATTTGTCTCTGTTTAGTCGGCTTTCCCCTACTCTTATTACACGCGTGACTTTGTTTATTAATTTACACAGTTAATGAATTATGTGCTTCTTCTTTTTCTTCTTCTTTTTTTAAATTTTTATATAACTTAATAAAAGTGTTCATTCATCGCTCCCCCCCCCCCCCCCACCACATCTTAATCTACTGATTACGATTCCTCTCCAAGTTTATTCTGTCTGTCTGTCTGTCTGTCTCTCTCATCCCTCTTAATCTACTGATTACGATTGTCCTCCCATTTCTTCCTTTACTTCGTCCTGAGCTAGTCCTGTGTAGCTTGACACGACGTTAAAAGCTATTAACTTACAATCAACTACTGTTTCTTTACTTATTCTGTGATATTTTTTTCTTTTTCTCTCTTGAAACTGCTAGGAGTTTGACTTTAAAATGATTTTTTTTTATTTTTTTTTAAATATAATGCTGACCGGGGATGTGGGATTTTCGAGCACGGGGGCACTGTTCAACCTTTCACACGTCACACAAACTGCTCGCAGTGACACGGAAGCAGTCCTCTGCAATTGTTCCATCGGACGAACACACAGCTGAGAGAGCGGACGTGCCAGGAGCTCAGCCCCCATTGTTCGTCACAGTCCACGAAATGCCGTACACACACAGCACGGCAGGGCACAGCACACACGTATTGCAACAGTGCTCCCTCCAAATGTCAAACAGCTGCGAGATGAGAACTGTGTCAGCGGCAAACTCAGCGGTGAACTCCTGGCTCTGGCTAAATAGGAACGCGACTTACTGATAAGTGTGGAGAATTTCCATTCTGCTGGTTGCTTTGAGCGCATGTCTCTTCTCTTCACCCCCCCCCCCCCCCACTATCCACTCACCCCCCCCCACCCCCCCCCACACACATACCATACACCCCCCCTATCCCGCCACCACCACCCCCACACCCTCCCCCTATCCCCCCACCCCACACCCCAACTACAAATTTATGAACAAAATTATCCAGGCTTATTGTTGTTGTTTACACAGCAAAAGGATTCTCTGAACGTTTTGAAGGCAAGCAAGTTATCTGAGCGTTACAACTAATCACGCATGTTTTGGAATCCGTGAGACGGGTAATGCAGAACTGACGTAGCAGGAAGAGAAGGATAAGTCGATGCGGATTCGAACCTTGGTCTATCTGCTGCTTACAACTCAACAGTTGACATCTGTCTCACATTTCTCCTTTTTTCGTGATCATGACTTTGTCTTTTTAGCTCATCTTATTTATCTCTCTTCCCCCCCCCCCCCTCTTCCCCGTCCGGCACTGCCCTGTGTGTGTGTGTGTGTGTGTGTGTGTGTGTGTGGTTGGTGTGTGTGTGTGTGTGTGTACGTGCGTGCGTGTGTGTGTGCGTGCGTGTGTGCGTGCGTGCGTGTGCGTGCGTGCGTGTGCGTGCATGCGTGTACGTATGGATGTTTTTCGTTGTAAATCGCCTTGGGCCTTAAGGCAGGCGCCTATCAGTACGTGTACCGTTATTAGTTTTACTACAAGCCGAACTCCCCCTACCGGCCGAAACCCCTAAAACTGGACCGACCGAGCTCCTTTCCATACCAGTCTACTGAGCACTACGAACATCACCACAATGCTAGCGCTACCCTACAAAAGGCAGCCCCTGACCCCCCGCCCCTCCCCCCTTCCAGCCCCTATTGTCCCTAGTGGGTCAGCCCGACATCTGAGGACATTAAGTCACACATCATCATCCCCGTCCCTAACAGTCCATACAGTCTCTGCAGACGTAAAACAACAACAACACTGAACGAACGAACGAACGAACGCCTCGCGAAAAACGAAGCGGCAGACAAGCGGCCTTGTCTGCTGTTCTTGTACTATTTTAACCCATATATGCCCAGATATTTTATTAACACTGAATACCCTGATTGCAAAAGGCCTTCCCATTCTTGCAAACGTCGGCCACCTCCAAAACAAACAACAACAACAACAGCAACAACAACAAAAAACAAACAAACAAAAATAACAACAACAAAACAGGGGGAAATACTCAACCACCTCTTCTTTGATTAAAGACAAGCCCTCTTCAGAGGTCCGTGTCGTCAGGGTTCCGAAATTACATTCAGCTAAAAATTTACATTCAGCTAAAACAGACTAACAAAACCATTTATTTACGCGTCGTGAATATGGGGCGGTGGGTATGAATGGATTAATCTACCCCTCCCCCTGTCTGTCTCCCGGTGACAGGCCGGTCAGCGTAGGTCACATTTCAAAGGGATTCTTCTCTTCTGCCTTCCGGTCTCTTTCTTTCTCGTACCGTGCACCGAGAGTCCGTCGCTTCGGACAGCGAGTCGGCCCAGGACTGACCGCTTTGGGTCCGTTTCACACTGACCTCATTGTTGTCGTCAGTGTTTGGTTTGTCGCTGTTGCTAGATAGTTGTTAATTCGTTGATGTTGAGAGCACATTTGCCACACACACACACATCCCCCTTGTGACATTGTACACACACACACACACACACGGGGTGCTACGAGTACGATCCTCGCGGTTCGAGTTGACTGGGCTCTGTCTCTCTGTGTCTCTGTCTCCTCCCTCCCACCTCTCGTCGCCCTGAGATGACACTGACACTGAAAGGGTTGACAGGTCGTCAGAATCCAACTACATACTCACTCCCCCCCCCCCTCCCCCCTCTTTCTCTCTTGATAAAAGAAACGGTTACTTGTGACATACTTGATGTCTGTTCGTTCCCAAGGTGACCGTGTTGGGTTGAAGTGTTGTCACTAATTAACTTGACGTGTAACGTCCACACAACCCACGGGGACCAAACGCAATTCGTCCAATCACAGGCACGAGTCAGATCCACTGTCATTACACACGTACGAGAAGCCGTATCTTGTTTTTTTGTTTTTTTGGGGGTGGTGCAATCAGTTTCTATTCACGCATGTAACCGCCCCCCCCCCCCATATTACTGCCCCCGCCCCAGCCCCATGTGGCCTCCACCCCCCAAATGTTACCGCTCCCCCGTCCCATGTGACCTCCACCCACCCCCCCTGTACCCCCCACCTCCCCATGTGACCTCCCCCCCTCCTCACATGTTACCCCCCCCCCATTTGACCCCCCACATGTGACCGCCCCCGCCCCATTTGACCGCCCCCATGTGACGCCCCGCCCCATTTGACCTCCTCCCAAAGTGACCGCCCCCCCCCCCCCCCCACATGTGACCGCCCCGCCTATGTGACCGCGTCCCCCCCCCCCACATGTGACCACCCCGTACTTGTGACCGCCCCCGCCCTATGTGACCGCGCCCCCACACATGTGAACACCCCCGTCTCATGTGACGCCCCCCCCCCCCCACTGTGAACGCCACTCCCCATGTGACCGCCCCCCCCTACACACACATGCGACCGCCCCGCCACATGTGACCTCCACTCTCAACATGTTACCGCTCCCCCATGTTCCCCCCCCTCCCATGTGACCCCCCCCACCCCGCCTCACCCCCACATGTTACCTCCACCCCCACCCCCCAATGAGACGACCCACCCCATGTGACCTCTACCCCACCGCCACCCCCCACATGTTACCGTAATCATCATCATCACCATCATCAATTACGATTTGAGTCCTGAGGTTCAAAGCGCTGACAAATCTAGAACAACCTGTATTAGACCCCCCCCCAAAAAAAAACACACACCACGCACGCACGACACACACACACACACACACACACACACACACACACACACACACACACACACACACACACACAAGCAGCAAAACAACCGACCGAAAACAAAGGGTTACTTACACAGAACACAAGACTTTTTGACTCGCTTGACCGAAAGCTGCGCAAGACAGCAACAAAGAGAAGAAAACAAACAAACCAAAACCAAAACAAATCACCGACCGCTGTTTCGTTACGGGTTGTACGTCACGTCACAGAGTCTGCAGCGCCGGACACAAAGCAGCAAGAGACACCGACTGCACGCTGTTTTATTCGTATTATCCGTGTCGAAGTCTTCCGTGACCAGCAAAACTTCCTTCCACACTGACCCGTCGGCGTCGCAGAGTTCACCGGCTCTGGGGCAATTTATGTCCGCTGCGCTACCGCGGAAAGGCAACGCTCACTTCCGCAGCGGCACTGGACCAAAACAGCGGGTCCGTTTTCGGAGGTCCTGTGGGGATGAGCCGTCGTTGAAAATTGACTCCGTTCGACGAAATGATCACCGCGTTGAGCTGAGTCACCTTATCACTGCCGTCCAAGGTCGCGTTAACACATCGTCAGTAGATTTGTTTTGCGTCCAACGTCAGTTCAGGTGAGCACTCCCCGCCGCGGAGCCAGTCTCAATCGCAGTTTGTGTTTTCAGGAGCGACGATCAGTGGCGAGACGCACGCGAGACAGTTCGATGTTCATTAACAGCATGGCAGTTCACTGGCGAGAGAGAAGTGAGTGTGTGTGCGTGTGTGTGTGTGTGTGTGTGTGTGTGTGTGTGTGTACAGAATCCACTAAATCCATTACACGCAAGCCGCGCTGAACTGGCGGCAGTCTTGTAAACTGGCCGTGCACGACTGCTGTGTTAAAGCGGCATTCCCCCCTCGTTTCGTTACTAAATAATAAGTCACCCTCCCCGTCCACTGCCAGTAGGATTTCTGAAGTCTTCAGCCCCCCCCCCCCTCCCCCCGCCGCCCCCCCCTCCCCCACGTGAATGTGCTTCCTGAGTGTTTTAGTTGTCTCACGATCGTCAAGAGAGAGAGGGAGAGGGAGAGAGAGTGCAGGGAGCGGGAGAGATGGTGGGGGGGGGGGGGTATGTGTGCATGAGAAGCAAGAGAGGAGAGAGAGAGAGAGAGAGAGAGAGGAGAGAGAGAGAGAGAGAGAGAGAGAGAGAGAGAGATGGTACGTGTGTGTGTGTGTGTGTGTGTGTGTGTGTGTGTGTGTGTGTGTGTGTGTGTGTGTGTGTGTGTACACGTTTTAGCGTAGTCATAATAATAATTACTTAGTACACTGCTTTATAATTATTCCCTGTTTCAAATTATTGTAACGCCTCTATGTTTTATAACAGTTATTTTATGCGCCGTTTACAAGTACTTGTTTTATTTTAGTGTACTTTATTATGTATTACGAGATTGCTTGTATATGATATGTCAGTAAATGTAAATGGTATATACTATGTACATGTATGTGAACAAGCGCGTGGAGCTCGCTCAGCGGGGAATAGCGCTATAGAAAATTTACGTATTATTATTATTATTTTACCCCCCCTCCCAACCCCCTTTTTTTGTTTGTTGTTGTTGTGCGTGCGCGCGCGTGCGCGCGCGCTCGTGTGTGTGTGTGTGTGTGTGTGTGTGTGTGTGTGTGTGTGTGTGTGTGTGAGAGGGAGTGCGCGCGTGCCTGCGTGAATGTGTGCGTGCGAGGGCAGAAACTGATTGATCACCAAAAAAGCAAGATACTGCTTCTGGTACGTGTATGTACACGGGTTTTGTTGTGTTATCCAGAGAGCAAACTGTATATTTAATACCTACTCTGGACCGGTACCAGCTGCCCATCGCCAATTACACTGAGAGGGGCGCAAGGACAGGCGAGTCAATGCCTGGTCACCGAGTTGGTAATCTGATGAAGTGTTGCTTAATGTCCTCGGATGTCGGCTGACATATTAGGGACAAGCTGAGACCAATGCCGAAGCATGGTTCAATATAGCTTTACGTCCACGGAAAGCCAGAAGGCTCGTTAGGACGGACAGCCCAGGACGGCCTCCTCGACTGTCACACAGCTCCTGAACTATGAGTGGTCACCGAGTTGGTAATCCCCCCTTTAAGGTGCTATATACCTAGCTGAAGAAGGGACTTATCACGCACGGATGGCTATCCGTTAATGTGGTCAGTGCATGTTAAAAAAGAAAAAAAGAAAAAAAGGTACGCCCGTGGTCAGTATGACTGTAAGCGTGCTCGGTGGGTATCAGTCGCCCCGAGGTTACAACAACATGGGGATTTCCTGGGGTCGGGTCAGGCTAGTAAAACGTACCGTTAGTTGGACACGTGTATCAAAGACTAGAGTGTAGTATTTTGAAGGCACGGCCGCACTCCGCCTCAGCCTCCGGCTCTGGCTTAGCGGGAATTATCCATGTCTGTATCGCGACAAAGCCACTCGTGAAGATTTTTTTCAAATCAGTCAAACGCGCCACCGACTAAGAGTAGAAAAACAAATCAACTCATTGCCCATCCCTGACCTCGTCCGTCTGAGTGGACTTAATGGTGAAAAGGCCAAAAGTGTTTTTGTTTTGTTTTATTTTGCGGATTTATTTCTTCTTCCTTCTTATTGAAAGTGTTTTGATATTTGGACTGGAACCAGGAAGTGTTTTTCGGCTACGGACTCTTCCCGGCCCCCAAACCGATCTCTTGTCTATGATAACTAAGCGCTCTTCTCCTCTTGTCCATAATAACTACGCGCTCCTCTCGGCGCCAAACCGAGCTCTTGTCCATAATAACTACGCGCTCCTCTCGGCGCCCAAACCGAGCTCTTGTCCATAATAACTACGCGCTCCTCTCGGCGCCAAACCGAGCTCTTGTCCATAATATTAGCGCTGCTCTCGGCGCCAAACCGAGCTCTTGTCCATAATGATTATGCGCTGCTCTCGGCGCCAAACCGAGCTCTTGTCCATAATAACTACGCGCTCCTCTCGGCGCCAAACCGAGCTCTTGTCCATAATGATTATGCGCTGCTCTCGGCGCCCAAACCGAGCTCTTGTCCATAATGATTATGCGCTGCTCTCGGCGCCAAACCGAGCTCTTGTCCATAATAACTACGCGCTCCTCTCGGCGCCAAACCGAGCTCTTGTCCATAAGGACTATGCGCTCCTCTCGGCGCCCAAACCGAGCTCTTGTCCATAATAACTACGCGCTCTTCTTTGCACCAAAAAAACGCCACTTACTTACATTTTGCTTAATGTCCTCAGATGATAAGAAGCATATTTGGGCCAATCTGTAGAACAATCTGGTCTTGGATAAGAAGAACAAAAACGCCAGCTGGCAGTCATAGTTCAGGAGCTGTGTGAGAGTCGAGGTGGCCGTCCTGGGCTGTCCGTCCTAACGAGCCTTCTGGCTTCCGTGGACGTAAAGCTATATTGAACCGTGCTTCGGCACTGGTCTCAGCTTGTCCCTAATATGTCAACCTTCATCCGAGGACATTAAGCAACGCTACCTACCTACCTAGCTGGCAGTTGGGAAGATACCACCGGCTCCTCCGTGAGAGCCCGCTGCCCAAGCACGGCCTCGAAGCAGGACACAATTACCTTATCCTCGAGGTGTCGAGGAACTCAGCCCTTGTTTACCTAAGGGCACGGTCCAACGACGCCCACTCACAGGCTCAGGGAATCCATTATTATTGCTATTATTGTCGTCGCTCAGAAAGGTCTATAGCTGCAAAGGGGGAACAAGTCCGCTTGAAAAATGGTTCACGGGTAAGATATCCTGCGGACGAGCCAGTCGGACAAAGTGATTCTAACTCAGGCCTACCATACTTCGTAACGGGAAAATTATAAGAGATGTGGAGGGGTGTTGGTGGTGGCGGTGTAAAAACAAAATAATAAAGAAGAACTTGGTGGTGGTGTAAAAAGAAACGCGCAAGGAAGGACTTATTGGTGGTGGTGTAAAAGACAAAGGATGGACTAAATGGTGGTGGTGTAAAGACAAAAGTACAAGGAAGGGCTACTTGGTGGTGGTGTAAAGATAAAAGTACACGGAAGGACTTAATGGTGATGGTGTTAAAAAAAAGGGGGGGAAAAAAAGGTACAAGGTAGGACTACATGGTGATGGTGTAAAAAAACAAAAGTACAAGGAAGGATTTAATGGTAGTGGTGTAAAGGCAAAAGTACAGTAGTTAAGTAACTTGGTGTTTTACGCCCAGTCAACCAGTACGGTTATATCAGGGCGAAGCAAAAGTACAAGGAAGGACTAAATGGTGATGGTGTAAAGACAAAAGTACAAGAAAGGACTAAATGGAGGTGGTGTAAAGACAAAAGTACACGGAAGGATTAAATGGAGGTGGTGTAAAGACAAAAGTACAAGGAAGGACTAAATGGTGATGGTGTAAAGACAAAAGTACAAGGAAGGACTAAATGGTGGAGGAGTAAAGAAAAAAATACAAGGAAGGACTAAATGGTGATGGTGTAAAGACAAAAGTACAAGGAAGGACTAAATGGTGATGGCGTAAAGACAAAAGTACAAGAAAAGACTAAATGGTGATGGTGTAAAGACAAAAGTACACGGAAGTACTAAATGGTGATGGTGTAAAGACAAAAGTACAAGGAAGGACTAAATGGTGATGGTGTAAAGACAAAAGTACAAGGAAGGACTAAATGGAGGTGGTGTAAAGACAAAAGTACAAGGATGGACTAAATGGTGGTGGCGTAAAGACAAAAGTACAAGAAAGGACTAAATGGTGGGGGTGTAAAGGCAAATGTACCAGGAAGGACTAAATGGTGGTGGTGTAAAGACAAAAGTACACCGAAGGACTAACTGGTTCTTGCTGATTCATTGCGAATCTGCAGCCTCCGCGGTCATACCAGGGCTAAACCCACAAATCAAATTCTGATTCGCTGTTTATTTCACATGCCATGTTATGTTCGAGAGACGAAGATCTTAACGTTTGAAGAAGATTAGGGGGCAGGGGGACCCGGTGGAATAAACGAAGCTCAGTGAACCAACAAGAACGCGTTTTTAGTATTTCACGGTCAAAAAAGCGCGTCCTCCATTCTCTTTGTTGTATTGCCCACTGTGTGGATCCTTCATCACTAAACCTACACATCCTCTCCCTGGTGAATGTGTAAAATGCATACGCGATGTACTTCCATTTTTTTTTGCGGGAGAGGAAGGGTAGGAGTTACAATAACAAAGTTGTATAATATTGAGATACGAGATTTTGAGTACTGTTCGAAGAAAGAGAAAAGACAGAAACTCCACACAAGTCAGAAACTAGAACTGCAGAATTCCTGGCAGCGGGAAAAGCATACAAGTCAGAAACTAGAACTGCAGAATTCCTGGCAGCGGGAAAAGCATACAAAGTTATATTCTGACCCAACCTAGGCCTAAAAGATCGGCAGAGTAGGACCTGCGTCCGTGGCACCCCACCGCTGGGGACACAAGGAAAGAATGGAACCTGACCGCATCGCAGTGTCCAGCATGCCTATAGCGTCACGATGGAGTTGTATAGATAGATTTGTCGCCACTTTCCACTGGAGTGCCTTACCCAGGAGCATCAGGGAGACAGACTCTGTTCATTCTTTCCGCTCTCTCTCTCTCCTTTCATTGTAGCTCTCTCATAAGTCGCCTTCCCATTTGTACTCTGTGTGTGTGTGTGTGTGTGTGTGTGTGTGTGTGTGTGTGTGTGGTGTGTGTGTGTGTGCGTGTGCGTGTGCGTGCGTGTGGATGGGCTGTGTGTGTGTGTGTGTGTGTGTGTGTGTGTGTGGATAGTGTATGTGAGTGTGTGTGTGTGTGTGTGTGTGTGTGTGTGTGTGTTTTGTGTGTGTGTGTGTGTGTGTGTGTGTGTGTGTGTATGGATGGTGTGTGTGTGTGTGTATGTGTGTGCATGCGTGTGTGTGTGTGAGTGCGCACGTGCGCGCAAGCGTTTGTGTGTGTGTGTGTATGCGTGCGCACGTACTTAACTCACCGTGCTTATGCTTGTGTGTGTGCGTGTGTGAAAATGTACAATTCCCCCTCCACCCCACCACCACTGTGAACATGCAGCACCGTAACCATGCGTGTAACTGTAAGTTAAAAAACAACAACAACAACAACAAAACGCCTCTTATGTACATGATAAAGTAGCATTCATTCATCCATCCAACCAGGAGAGGGGACACTGTCGCGATTATATCCATGCACTTAGTCAACACGCCCGATTCTTTAACTCTCTTTCGCTGTCCTGGCCAGCACTGAAGATTGCGAGGCAACGCCGGATCCTTTCCCTACCTCACCACCCCGTGCTGGACCGGTAAGTAAGTAAACATGGTGCTTAACCCGTCCACAGAAACCGTAAGGCTTATTAGGGACGGGGAGAAAGGGGGTGGGGAGGGTATGGAGGTGGGGGGGAAGAGGGAGATTATATACCTATCGCTACACTGTCACCACCAGAATGACTCCTGCGTTAAGATGAGAGCCAGTTTAACGTTTCATTAACTGTGAGGGACAAAGTCGCAAGACAGTGTGTCCACAGACCACAATTTTTGAAGAGAAAGGAGAGCCGAAGCGGATTCGAACCGAGGTCCCTCTGCTTACCAGCCTAACGCCTTACCGCTGGACCAAACCGGCTCACGCCGGACCGGCACCTGTCACCGCGATTTAAACACACACAGTGAAGCGCCTCTGACTGCGGTAAGCAAGGGATAAAAAGGAGCGGTCACCCGTGAGAACCAGCTTACTTCCATCACGTTTGAGGTTGTCTGAGAGAGAGGGTGCTGTGACGGTGACGACGGCGACGACGGTGTCTCTGTTCCAAGCGCCCGCCATCCCGAGACGACCTTGTGCGGCTGACCGGACGCTAAATATCTCATTACTAAATAACTGTGCACAGAGCGACACCCTCTCGAACGGGGCAGGAAACTGAGAGAGGCAGTCACAGAGGCAGATCTCTCTCTCTCTCTCTCACACACACACACAGGGGGGGGTAGGGGAGGAGAGAGAGAGAGAGAGAGGAGGAGAGGAGAAGAGGGGTCCTATGAATGAGGAGAGAGAGAGAGAGAGAGAGAGAGAGAGAGAGAGAGAGGGAAAAAAAAAACAGATTACGCCAGGATGAGAGAGAGAAGAGAGAGAAGGAGAATAAAATAAAGAAAAGCGACAGAAGAGTGGATATCTCTCTATTTACATATAATGCATAAAACAAGATCACGTCTAGCAAGATTAGAAGTTAAACGACAGCACATACACTCACACACACACATATATATATATATATAAACATTAAAAAATGATGACCACAAGGAAAGCGAAAGAGATCACAATAACGCATAAAGATACAATTTTTTTTTATAATGAAATATAAATGTAAAACTTGACAAGAGCACGCAAGGAGAAGAGAAAAAAATCAGCACATTTTGTGTCAAGGTGTCTGGCGAACGGAAGAAAAAAGTATTAAGGTGGCTTAGTGAGTGCCTGAAATGTTTTCCTTTTGAATGTTTTTACTTCCATGGCCGGGGTTTCTGAGATGACGAGGTAAACTATTCCACGCTAAAGAGCCCGAAAAGGAGAAACTCGTTTTAAAGATACCAATCCTTGTTCCGGCAATAAAAAAAGGTGTTTATTCCCATTAACGTGACGACGTTAAAAAAATTCATCAGATCTTTCAGGTACTGTGGGACTTTGCCGTGAACAACCTTTTGCATTAGAACACAGTTGTTGAGTAATAGTTGTTTGTCTAGAGGGAGTAGTTTGAGAGCACAGCACTTTTGTTTGTAGTACGTATTAGGAACGAGAGAGAGAGAGAGAGAGAGAGAGAGAGAGAGAGAGAGAGAGAGAGAGAGAGAGAGAGAGAGAGAGAGAGAGAGAGAGAGAGAGAGAGAGAGACAGAGAGAGACAGACAGACAGACAGACAGGGCAGACAGACAGACAGACAGACAGACAGACAGATTATTATTTATTATTATTTTAGCTTTTATACAGCGCTATTCTCTGCTCTCGAACAGACTCACTGCGCACATTGGCATGTGATTCTGAATGAGTGACTGTATCCTTTTATAGCGCGTATTATTAATATCCACGGAAGTGGTGTACTGATAGCGCTCTGTGGTTGTTGCATGGTGGTAGAGAGAGGGAGAGAGAGAGAGAGAGAGAGAGAGAGAGAGAGAGAGAGAGAGAGAGAGAGAGAGAGAGAGAGAGAAGAGAGAGAGAGAGAGAGAGAGAGAGAGAGACAGAGAGAGAGAGAGACAGAGAGAGAGAGACAGAGACAGACAGACAGACAGACAGACAGATTATTATTATTATTATTATTATTAGCTTTTATATAGCGCTATTCTCTGCTCTCGAACAGACTCACTGCGCACATTGGCATGTGATTCTGAATGAGTGACTGTATCCTTTATAGCGCGTATTATTATCCACGGAAGTGGAGTATTGGGTTGTTGAGGTGGGGGGGGGGGAGAGAACAAGAGAAGAAGAAGAGAGAGAAAAGAGGGGAGAGAGAGAGAGGGAGAAGGGGGAAAAAGAGAGAGAGAGAGAGAAGAGAAAAGAAAGGAGGAGAGAGAGAGGAGAGGAGAGAGAGAGGAGAGAGAGGAGAGAAAAGAAGAGGAGAGAGAGAGAGAGAGAGAGAGAGAGAGAGAGAGAGAGAGAGAGATTAATGGGGACAGCTGTAGATTAGTGGTAATGGTCAGAGCAATGGTCAGAGACTCCAGCTCGACAAGACTACGAGACGTGAAGTCTGCGGATGGTTTATGAACGAAAGCTAAAATTAACATGGTTCCATTTGCTTTGACAATAACACTCGCTTTTCTTTTTTTCTTTTTTTTTGGGGGGGGGGGGGGGGGAGAGAGAGGGAGAGAGAGAGAGAGAGAGAGGGGAAGAGAAAACCAGGTATTTTACGCCAGTCAACCATTATGTTATAGAGAGAGAGAGAGAGAGAGAGAGAGAGAGAGAGAGAAGAGAGAGAGGAGAGACGAGCAGAGAGACGAAGAAGAAGAAAGGTATTTTACGCCCAGTAAAAGGTATAGAGGGGACTGGAGAGAGAGAGAGAGTAAAGGATGAAAGAGAGAGAGAGAGAGAGAGGGGTTTTCTACAAACCGATGAATAATGGCATACATAATGCAACACAGCCGAATCTCTTTCTCTCTCTTTTGGTTCTCTCCGTTCTCCCACACACCCCACACACACACACACACACACACACACACACACACACACACACACAACACACACACCAACAAACCCCCCTCGAATCGTTCAACAAAAGGGCACACTCACATGCTGGTTGCAAAGCATCTGGAGCAATCGTCACGAGCGAGCCCCACTGTAAACGCTGGGCTCAGCGTAAGTATCCATCATTAACCCTAACGTCGACCCCGCGCAGCTCCTCACAGAACGTCACAGGAGTCCGTGCTCCCACTTCTCGCCGAGCACAAACACATGCTCCTGCTTACCACATCACCACTGTATACCAGCACCACCACCAGCACCACCACCTCAGACACTACTGCCGCCACAATCCCAATGCTTACAGACACAGCTGACCCTAATGAAGTGCTCCTGAAACACACACACACACACACAGAGCCGGAACTGCTCGTGAGGGTGTAATGTAAACCGCTGTACAGTGTCAACTGTAACAGGGTGGACAAAATGAGGGGCTTTGCCCTGCTCACCCGCTCAGCAGCTCCACGCCCGGCTCAGTGAGGGCTGGAGCCTACAGTCACAGCCACCGAAACAAGTACATCAGTTAGGACCATACGCCCCTTAACTACCACCCCCCTCCCCCCCCCCCATGGCGCCCCCCTATATCAGTCCACCCCCTGTCCCTCCCGTCCACCCTCGTCACACACATACGCCTCCCTACAGCTGATAGCAGTTGGTGAAGTGAGCGTTATTGTGGGGGCAGTGAAGACGGGGCGATGCGACGAAGGGAGTGGTGTTTCGGTAGACCGGTTCTTGCCCACCTGTCTGTTGTGTTGTTAAAACTGTCATGCGAGAGACAGAGAGAGACAGAGAGAGGGGGGGGGGGGGGGGGGGGTGACAGAAGGTTGCTGGCGGGTGGTGACAGAAGGTTACTCTTTGAAGTAGGATTCGAGTCCGCCTGCAACATCTCGATCTTTCTTCTTCACTGTTGCTTTACGTCCACAGAGACCGTGCGGACTATTAGGGATGGGGCACCCAGGACGTCCACCTCGACTTTCACACAGCTCCTGAGCTCTAATCATCTCGACCTCGAGTCCAGTGCGGCCTCAACCACTCCCCTTACCTTCCTTGCCAAATACGACTTAAGCGATTATTATATTAAAAATTGGGTAATGAGTGACCTACAGGCATCCACTCGGGCCTATAGTTTCACATGTATTTGCAATCACACCCAATTTTTATTTTTTATTCGCCACTGAACCAGCCAACAACCAGCCCACTGCCGCCACTGAACCAGCCAACAACCAGCCCACTACCGCCACTGAACCAGCCAACAACCAGCCCCGTGCCGCCACCGAACCAGCCCCGATCCGCCACTGAACCAGCCAACAACCAGCCCACTGCCGCCACCGAACCAGCCCCGTGCCGCCACTGAACCAGCCCTGTGCCGCCACTGAACCAGCCAACAACCAGCCCACTGCCGCAACCGAACCAGCCCCGTGCCGCCACTGAACCAGCCAACAACCAGCCCCGTGCCGCCTCTGAACCAGCCAACAACCAGCCCACTGCCGCCACCGAACCAGCCCCGTGCCGCCACTGAACCAGCCAACAACCAGCCCTGTGCCGCCACTGAACCAGCCAACAACCGGCCCAAAAGGACCATACCGAAGACGAATTTCTAACCGAAACACGACCCACAGTCACCGCCACATGAGACAACCCCAGTCTGCATCTACCAGCTGTACGGGATCACAAGCCAGGAATGTCTGGCTTGACTACTGTAACGCGAGACACGAGACCTCGAGAAAGGGAAACTACCCCCCCAAGCGTTTCCGTTCTCTCAGTGTTCTCCTCGTCAGAATGAGCGCGTGTCGGTTGAGCTGGGAAGTTGGTGGCGCAGATCAGTTTTCAGGACGTGTCACACACAGACACACACACACACACACACACACAGCCTGTGATACATTAGACCGGTTGTCATCCCCTGTCCTCCCTCCGCAAGTCCTCTCCCTTGTCCTCCAGTTCTCTACCCCTGTCCCCCCTTTTCCAGTTCTCTCCCGCGTCCCCCTCTTCCAGTTCTCTCCCCGTGGTTGAAGTGTTGCTTTACGTCCCCAGAAACCGTAGCCTTATTAGGGACGGGAGCCCACGGTGATGATGATGTGGGGCTTCATGTCCTCGGATGTCGGGTTCAGGGAGCCCACGCGACGGCCACCTCGACTTTCACCCCGCTCCTGAGCTCCGATTGTCTCCCCCAAGTTCTCCCTCTCCCAGTTCTCTTCCCCTTGTCAGCAACCAGCCGTGTCCTCCTTCCTCCGATGAGCCGTCTTCAGCCTGTCCGCACGGTTCCAGCGACAAGGCCCCACGTCAACGCCTCGCAGCCACGCCAGTGTCCCAGGGCCAGAAGGTAGGTCAGCTGTTTCGCCTTGCTCACTGGCTGCATCTCTCTTTCCCTTCACCCGACCCGGCGGTGGGGCACAGCCAACGCAGAAATTCGGGTCTCCTCTGCTAAGAATCCAGAGCTACCAAAGGTTGTCCCCCCCCCCCCCCCCCCCCTTTTTTTTCTTTTCTTTAAAGACAAGGAGTAGGTCAGAATGCATGGTTTTGCGAGCGTACGGAATCCTGTATTATTTTCCCGGTTCATTCACCTTCATTTGTTTCTCTCTCTCACAATCTTCTTCCAACATAAAGCGCCGTAGTGCGTGGTGAATAGTGAATCGGACCTTGACCTTTTTTTCTGATGAATGTTTATTTCGCTCTCAGACAACGATCTTGTGACCGGTAGACCGGACTTTAAATATTCTGTACTGTGTACCGCGTCTCTTCGTTCAGCGTGTTCACTCTCAAGCCCGTGTCTACAAACGTTCTAGATACACAGAGAAAGACCGGTCAAGGCATAATAAGCTATGCCTACCCCGCGGCTCAAAGCGCTAACCAAACATAACACACGTAATGTACACCGAGAATGGTATCCGCAGTTTAACAGCTAACACATAATGTATGCATCAATAAGAGTTCAAACCTAACCATGTGCAAGATGCGCGCGCGCGCGCACGCACACACACACACACACACACACACACACACACACACACACACACACACACACACACACGCACACGCACGCACACGCACGCACGCACGCACGCACGCACGCACACACACACACACATACGCACGCACGCACGCACGCACGCACGCACGCACGCACACAAACACACACATTCACAGGGGTGAATGACTGTTGGTTAACTGAAATATTCGGAGAAGAGAAATGTCTATGGTTAACTGAAACATTCGGAGAAGAGAAATGTCTCGAGTTGGCTTTTGAAGGACGAGAGAGTAGCAGAGTGCCTGATGTTTTGAGCCGGGAGATTGCTCCAGAAGTGGGGACCGAAGTGTGAGAAAGTGCGAAAGCGCGCGGCGGCACTGCCATGCCCGCGTGGAAGGGCCACAAACAGGTCGCTGCAGAGACACTACCATGGACCTACGTAAACATATAAATATAAGCCCACGGATACTACAACAGGCACTCTCGGAGCTCAGGAGCTATGTAAAAGTCGAGGTGGCCGTCCTGGGCTCCCGTCCCTAATAAGCCTACGCGGGTTTCTGTGGACGTAAAGCAACACTCAACCAACCAGCAGGCACTACCAGAGTCCAGGCGAGATCAAGAGCAGGGAGGTGAGCTGGACTCTCACGAAGAAGCTAGCCCAGAAGAGATCAAGAGGAGGGAGGTGAGCTGGACTCTCACGAAGAAGCAAGCCCAGAAGAATCAAGAGCAGGGAGGTGAGCTGGACTCTCACGAAGAAGCAAGCCCAGAAGAGATCAAGAGAGGGAGGTGAGCTGGACTCTCACGAAGAAGCTAGCCCAGAAGAGATCGAGAGCAGGGAGGTGAGCTGGACTCTCACGAAGAAGCAAGCCCAGAAGAGATCAAGAGGAGGGAGGTGAGCTGGACTCTCACGAAGAAGCTAGCCCAGAAGAGATCAAGAGAGGGAGGTGGTGCTGGGCTTGAGAGTTGGACTTTGCTCAGTTTTCCCAGACGAGCGAGAGCGGACGGACTTGTCTTTCGAACTGATTCTGTTCTGCATAGCAGTTGGGACAGCATGCGTGGTGCGGTGGTCGCTGCGCAATGCCGGACGGACACTGCCTTAACATTTTGTTGTTCTGGCGGCGGTCCACGGCGGCCTTGGTCTTCCGGGTTGGCGCCTGTTTCGAGGTTTCACTCTTCTGTCCCCATTACCATCGCCACGGCCCAAAGGGCCGTCTAAGCTAAGCAACAAAGTCTCTCTCTCTCTCTCTCTCTCTCTCTCTCTCTCTCTTCCCTGATCTCCTCTCCTCTTGATCAAGGCCATGTCACCTCAGAGTACCCGACGGTTGGACGCAAAACCAAACTACTCTTTCGGTCATCTCGAGTCTCTCTCTCTCTCTCCTCTTCTCTCTCTCTCTCTGTGTGCGTAGACAGTTTGTACGTGAGTCTCCGGTCGCTACCTCTTTGTTCAAGGATTGACCCAGAGATGACCCACGCGGTTGGCTGCACCAGAGACCATGGACCTATATACAGGTCCATGCCAGAGACACTACACACCCGTCCCTAATAAACCTTGCGGTTTGTGTGGACGTTAAGGACCATGTTTTACTATGACACTACACTATGCTACACTGCTGTAGCGTCTCTGACTGGACGTTCAAACCCAACACCTTGAGAGCTCAGGAGCTGTGTGACAGCCGAGGTGGACTACCAGGCTCCCTCAGTCACGTCACTGAGGAAGTAGAAAAAACCCAGTAGAACTTCAACACAAGCCCGCAATCCGACCTGCAGGTCCTCCCGCTACCGCAGCCACCACCACCACCCCCCCCCCCCCCCCCCCCCCACCGTCCCGCCTCCTCCTTCTCC